>CABHPH010145623.1:0-44951 GCA_902168325.1 Peromyscus nudipes | reverse complement strand
TTCATGGTAAATTTCTATATTTGGCTTAGCTCTGTCAAGTACCTTAAAGACTTGATACTTCTCCCTCTCCATTTAGCAGAAGGAACGTTACATAAAACAAAGCTCTTGAAGGGAGGAAGGGTCAGTAATTACCTTTCTGAACAGCTTCCTAGCTCTTCACACTTTTCAGTCATTTTAACTTTCTTTCCTAGGTGTTGCAATCCTACATCAGGCTTTATTGGAGTACAACACAAGCTGTCTCCTGCCATGGGACCAAGCACAGATACAGTGGAAAAATATGAATGATAATGATCAAGTCATAGGAGATCATTTGCACAGATCTACTTCCCAAGTGCCCAGCAGGAACAGGCCTGTGCTACTTCGTTTTCTCATTTCCTTATTGATCACCATCATTTGCATGTTTGATATATCAGAGGTGGTATATTTATGTGGTCAATGGTATACAGAATGAAACATCTATGATTAATTTTAAATATCTAAAAATTACACAGACATTTTATAGTTCTTGATGAAATAAAAGATCAGTCTACAAGTGAGCAAGAATTTAAAAAAAAAAATCAAGGCATGCCTCTTTTGTACCATTATTTTGACAAAGCATTTTTTGAAAATAAAACCAAATCAATCACTTAAAGAACATATTAACTTGCTCTTAAGTGCTGGTTCCTGGCAATATTACTTCAAGAGTTAACAAACAGTATGAATATGTAGAAGAGCTTCAAATTCAAGAGTTACAAGTAATTTGGATTAGCTGTGCATGAAACAGAGAAGCAGTCAGTGAAAAAGGAAGAGAAAACGTCCACTAGAATTTCTTCATAAACATGAAAAGAGATGTCTCCTTTCTACAATAATGTTCATTAAACACCAGAGTCTGGCTTGAGACTGAAGTCTGGGTTGTTCTACTTATTCTTGTAGAGTTCACAACCACTGCAGAGCAACTGTTCCACAGGCTGGAGTTGAAGGAGGTGGTATATAGGATAATTAAAAGGTGGGCTCTCATTACAATAAAAAAGTCAAATCATTTCACCTAAAGAAACAGGAGATAGATCATCATACCTGAAAGGGAAATGATAGGTTGCCTCCCAGATTCAGTTTACATTGTACATCAAATCTGTGTGAACATTTAATGAGACCCTAGAATTAGAATGAGGTGTTCAACAACTTCAACACAATAGCAGAAGCCACACAGCAATGGAAAACTGTAAAAGCTTAGGAAATTACACAGTGAGATTCTAATTGCTGTGACTACGGTAAAAATAGAAGACAAAACGGCTTCTGAAAGAAATCTAAACGTAGATATGACACTCTGAAAGAACATTGCATGAAGGTAGTGCTGTAAAGAGGAGGCCTTTAGAAAGGGCAGCAGCTAGCCTGCATGGCATTATAATAAGTACAGATATTTAGGTAGGCTTGTGTGCCAAGCCATTTCAATTTTCATAATCCCCATGGCAATACAGGCTATGTGGTTAGAGACAGGAAGATAGCAAATCAGATCCCTGCACATGCTATTAAGGAAGAATCTCTACAGAAAGTACATCAGTCATATGTGATGCTGTGTTTTGACTGTTAACCGGACTGAGTCTAGAGTTACCCAAGAGAAGGGTCTCTGTGCATACTTGTAGGAGGTCATGCACACTATGAATACCTCACTTTAGGTGGCAGCATTCTCTGGGAAGAGGATCATGTGTTGCATAAAATTGAATAAGCAAATTGAGCACTAACATACTCTTTTCCCTCTCTGTCACTGATCATGGATGCTCTGCTATCAGCTCCCTCAAGCTTTTGTGGTTGTGAATTCTTTGCTGTCACAGAATATAATCTGGAACTTTAGCCAAAATAAGTCCTTTACCCCATAAATTGCCAGGGTATTTTATTACAGAAAAATGGAAAGAAACTAAGATGTCATGACTGTCATTATATACCATACTAGCACCTTTATTTGGGAAGCTGATGTGTAATGAGTCTTTTTGCTGAAAGGTAGACCCTGCTTCTACTACTGAAGAGGAATTTTCATGACTTTGTTACTCCAACTCTACTCCATTACTGTTCCATCCTGAGAATTAGTCTTTGGGGGCAGATATTCCTTTTTCTTTGTCCTACCTCAAAGTTGAAAGCCACGTGTTGGCACAGCCAGCAATGTTATACTATGAAATGGTCAGTGAGGCCCACTCTGTTCTTCACATACCTTCATTTGCTCCATTCCCATCTTTAAATATCATTAGTCCAGTCTTCAGATTGACTCTGTGAACAGCATAATAGCTGTCCTACTTTTTTCCTTCTTTAAACTTAGCCACAATCAATTTCTGCCATTCACACATAAGACTCTGAACACTCCGAGTCCTATGATCCTTAATAATTGCTCTAAGGGCCACAGAAAATACACACCAGCAAACCATTAATCCAAAATGATCCTGGATAGCATTAACCTTTCTTTCTTTCTTTCTTTCTTTCTTTCTTTCTTTCTTTCTTTCTTTCTTTCTTTCTTTCTTTCTTTCTTTCTTTCTTTCTTCCCCCTTTTTCTCCCTCCCTCTTTCCCTTCCTTCCTTCCTTTCTTTTTTTTTGGTTGTGATAGAATTGAATTTCTGCATTTCTACCTGTATCTTTGTGAAGTTTTTACACATATTTGATGAAATTCAATTAATTTAGTAAGAATTCAACAAAATACCCATTTGAACTTGTTTTTATTTATTAAAATAATTTTCCCCAAAATCGCAAATATGAACTTGTTGATAGAAAACTCATTGAAAATCTGTTTTAGTTTCATGAACTATTTTTTGATAAATATTAAGACATAAGTTTCAACTTAATGTGAATTATTATCTAAGTTGTATCCTGTATCCTTTCCTTTAAAAAAATGCTTTCAGCTTTGAGACTCTTAGAGAGTAGTCAAGATCATAATATTTTTTGTCACTACAAATATTCACTATCAGGGTGATGAGAAATTATATATTGCCTCTCTGTGCACACATAACCTTGGAGTCAAGTAAATGAGAACCAAATATAGTTGAAGCATTGCTTCTGTACTAAAGATGAATAGGATTTTTCTTGTGCTTATTCCAAAAATATTGTCTAGCAACATTTACCTAGCATTTAAAATCTTTTTTATTTAAATTTACATTGTTTTAGTTATTATAGATAAATAGCTTGTATTGGGTATTATAAATCAATTAGAGTTAAAGTATGTACAAAGTTACGCATCCATGCAATCTCCATTGTAACAATACAATGCCATGGGCTTTTTGGAATCACTGGGAAGCCTGCTCTGGAGGCAGGATTGCCCCTCACTCCCCTCAGACCCAAATGTGTCAAGCATTCTCCAAGACCCCTTGTCTGGGACCTGGGCTGTGACAGGGAGGGAAGAGAACCAGGCTTGAAAACACTGTGCCCTGGAGAACAGCTCAAAAGTCAACCTTTTCCAATAGGTGTTACTATGCTTGTTCCATGCCATAAAAATGTCTGCAGTTGGAAAGAGAAGTCAAAAGTTCAGTGATGAGAAGCTTATCCATGAAGGAAGAGCTCAACAAAAAGCTGCAGCTGACAGCCTCAATTTCTGCTGGTTTTTGAGAGTGCCCATTATGATGATATCGCCTTTCTGCTGTTATTTATTCTTTTTCTGATAATCCTCATTAGAGGGAACACTGATTATTGTAAGACTCTATCAGAAACCCTAGCTAAATGACTCAAGGAGCTTGACTACTTGATTTCCACTCGAGTTCAATGCACAATTTGAAAATATTTTATCTATCTATCTATCTATCTATCTATCATCTATCTATCATCTATACCTATTTCTCTATCCTTTGTCCTACTTATTATTTTACTTTGGATTGCTACATACTTAATAAACTGACTTGAAAATCAAACATATGGCTCATTTAAGCTCATTCTCCAGATTATACAGAAAAATAAGTTTAATAAAAATGAAAATCCTTATACTTGATGAACATTAACATTTATCTATTTTGACATCTATCCAATGTTTTTGACCCAGTGCCCCCAAAGTATGAAGGGACAGCTACATACATAAATTCTCAAAACTTGTGGGAGTTTTGTTAAGAATTACTCTATTTTTTTCCCTGGGATAGGATTTTTCTGTGTAACAGTCCTGGCTGTCCTGGAACTCGCTTTGTAGACAAGACTGGCCATGAACTCACAGAGATCTGCCTGCCTCTGCCTCCTGAGTAATGGTATTAAAGGCATGTGCCACCACCATCCAGCAAGAATTGCTCTAATATTTAATCCCTGGTAAAGCCAATTTAAAGTAAAAATGTATTCAAAATGGGTAGCTAATATCAGTAACCACTAACTATATGATAAAATATTTTACTGTAATTTTTTAACCTATGTGAGCATGTAACTATTTTTAACATTACATCTCTATTACTTTAACAGCCTTTAAAAACAGTTGAGATGCTGAAATTTTTTTTACTATTTCAAATATAATACAATGTAGTTTCAATACTTTTCATAGATTTGGACCACTATGAAGTTTTTTCAAACAAAGATAGTTTATTATTTTAAATATATTATATCCTTTGACCATATTCACTCCCGTACACTTCACCTTCTCCACCCCAACAACTGGTCTCCTTTCTTCTTCCAAATAAATACATAGACTAGATGAGATGATGGATGGGCAGACAGATGATAGATGGATGGATGGATAGATAGATAGATAGATAGATAGATAGATAGATAGATAGATAGATAGATAGATAGATAATCTATATCAAATCTAGGATGCACAGATGACAGAGAACATGCAGTTGCTGTATTCCTGCATCTGATTTATTTCACTTTCTGTGATGACCTCAGCTTGCATCCATTTCTCCATTTGGATACATACTTATTTTTGTAGTTGAATAAATCTTTCCATGTGTGTTTGTCTATATCTCATTTTTAATTTTTTTAAAAACGTATTTTTAAGATATTTCATAATAGAATTACATTTCTCCCTTTTCTTTCTTCCCTCCAAACCACCCCATATACCCCTCTTTTAAATCTATGGCCTCTTTTCTTCACTGATCCTTATTGTTGGCAAATATGTATATGTATATACATTTACATTCCTAAATATAACCTGGCAAGTGTGATTATACTTGCATGTATGGTTTCAGGGCTGACCATTTGGGACTGAACAACCAGTTGATGTGCGCTTCACTGGACAAGACCACCTCTCCCACTCCCAGCTTTCCGAGGTTGCCTACAGTTCCTTGTGTAGAGTGGAGGCATCGTGGGCTCTCCTCATCCACTCTGGCATGTCCATTGGTGTCATCTTCGTCAGCTCATGTTTGGGCAGTTGCATTGTAAGACTTTGGTGTTTAGTTTCTGACATTCCTGGGAGATGTAATATCAGAGCAAACTCCCTAATCCTACGGTTCTTCTCGTCTTTCCTCCCCATCTTCAGCAATGCTCCCTGAGCCTCAAGCACTGGAGTGTTTTGTGCACGTATCCACTGGAACTGAGATCCACAATAGTCCACTTTTTAAAAATATCTTAATATATGGATAGACTACTACTCTGATTGAATACCTTGGATGCTATGCAGAGCAGTGCTATATTCAAATTCCAGTGTCATAAATGAAGAAACCAATACGCAAAATCTCAAACCCTTTTATATCCTGTCAAACTTCTCATCATATTAAATCCAAGGACACCTATGATGGTGGTAGTGATGTATGTGTGTGTAACAAAAACATATACTTATCTTAAAAAGGGCTGTGAGTCTGTTAATAGTTTTAATTCTCATTCCTGGAACTATTAGATGTTTAGACACAAATAATATCCAGTTTGGCTACTAGTTTGCTACAGTCTTATTTTTCTATCAGTGCTTAAATTGAACTTCATACTTTGATATAAATTGAAGACTTCCCCTTAACATTTCTTATTACATTTTGTTGAGAACCTTACATGTATAAATGCTGAGTGTTGCTCCGTCTTTATAGATAAATGGATAACTACAAATAAAATCAGACCAGATCCATCTGAGTAGTTTAGCTGTCCATCATTTAAGATGAAACATTCAGTTGGAGTTCCTGTGTATTTTGAGGAACCCAAAAATTACAATTCAATTAATATACATTTTTCTTTGTCTTAATTTGACTCCCAAATTCTCAAAACAAATTTAAATGGCAGATGCTAACATTTTCACATGTTATTTATAATTTACATACACTTTAAAAGCAAAATACAACTAACAGTGAAAGAAAATTCAGTAGATGATCATTTTGAAGACTATGGCAAAAGACCATGGGTTTTTTAAGATATTGTGTTTCAAAATAGCTAGTCATTAATGTACTTACAGTGTTAAGAATGCAGGACAATAGCAGCTATGGGCTTCCTGGAACACTTTCAGCATTTAAGTCTTCATAATTTTGTACTAACATCTTTATTTCTCAATGAGAAAGTTCATTTCCTTTTCATTGACAAAACAGGCCTCACAATAAACTCACTGCAGTTTATATATTATATATGAAAACTCAAGAGAGAAAAACTCTGTTAAATATTGTGAATTTCTAAAGAAGTTATTAAGGTGCATTTGGATCATATTTACAAATTTTTAATGTGGTCAGAATTTTCTCTACTTTTGTATCAGTGACTAGTGCAGGAAATGGGTTGTTATTTCATACCCATATTGTTTTAAAATTGTGGTTTATCTTTATTTTTATGAAAATTAGTAATAAAATAAACTTCATATTAACTTTTGCTTGCTAGATTAGAGCCAAATTAACAAACAGCACAAGGAAGATGAGCAGTATTTGTGTTGTGAAAGAAAACCCAAAGCAACAAAGCTATAAACACACATTTCACGCAGGCCAAGAATCTGCATCTGAGGCAAGTAGGAATAAGACGAGAGTGAAATCATCCTTTTGGGAGATGATAACTTAGAATGAAACTTTCTAACAATCTCCAAAGGAAGTGGACATTCACGAGTGTACAAATATATTCTAGTTGAGTTCAGCATGTATCATTACCTTTGCAGCCCTTTCCCAGTGTCAGGTCCTCAGAAACTTAGAATCATCTAGTCCAGGTTTCACTCTCCTGACTGCAGAGTAGTATTGGCTGAAAGACAGCTAAGTGTAGACCCTGTTCTTGCACCAACACAACTAATTCAGATGTTGCAGTACTTCATGAAATTCATGGGCTGAGAACCAATAATCTGTTCCAAATTCCATTTTATGGACAACAAAATAGGTCTAAAGAAATTTAAATTTCCCTGAAATTAGTTGGTAAGAAGCCTACGGAACAATATGTAAGACTTCTTGTTCCAAAATGGAACACGTATCTGGCCTTTAATGTCTATCACTACTCTTGAATTTGGACTTGATTTTTCCATTTGAATTCTAAGCCGTTCTTTTGATAGTCAAATATTCTGTCTTCCTTTTACTTTACCCCCTCCCCTTTCAGGTATCGCCTGAAGACAAGCTATATTTACTCCAAGATTTTGAAGTATACTTGGAATCCAGTAGTTGTCAGTCAATATAGCACATCTCCTCCACAAATGCACCAGATATCTAGCTCTGGGCCAGTGTTTGCTTCTCCTGTTTGTTGATTCAGAAGTTAGTGATATCCATGCAAGACTGAGTACCATAAAGCACAGTGTTCTTGCTTTTTGCTTGAAAGGGAGAAAGTATTTCTCATCCTGAAAAAGAATACTTGGTTTCATTACTGGATTTGCCCATAGGAGCAACACCCTTTATGCTCTGTGCTGACCACTCAGCTATGACACATGGAGCAGGTGAGTCAACTAGAAGCTGAATGCTCCTTGCACAAATGGACAAACAATGGCAAACCAAACAGTGGGGAAAGACTTGGACGTCAATGAAAATCAAAAGATTTGAGCAGAAGACATTTTTATCCCACAAATTTCTTTAAATATCTACAAAGTGATATAGGGCCTTCTATAACTTTTTGGCTTTTGAGGTAGGATGTTAGGCAAAATTGCCTATTTTAATTTTTCAGAAGAATTAGATTTGTATTAATCAAATGAACAGCATTTTGAAAATCTGTGATGGAATGTATTCCACATGCCAATCAAATCCAATGTCTTGTGTTAGGTATCTTAATCAACTCCTGAAATTGCATCAAACTGTATTTGTCCCAAATGCTTGAAACTGAGAAATCTACATCACCTCCTGTTTACACATGTGGGGAATAAAATCATTTTAATAGTTCACAAAATTAAGAAGGCCACGATTTCCTGAACATCTTCAATTACAGTCATGTAAATAACAGCAGCTGGTCCTGATCGGAGTGAGAACCACCTATCTTTTATGATAAGAAGAAAAATCCAGTGTCTTATTTGATAAATTTACACATGCACACATATCAAACATTAATGAAACACTCTTATCATTCATTGCCTATAATATGTCAGAATGCTTATAAAGATGATTTTGCTATAGTAAGTCAAGAATTCTCTCTCTCTCTCTCTCTCTCTCTCTCACACACACACACACACATATTTTGTAAGTAAGAGAAGCACTTAGGAAGAAATGTGCTCATTATTTTAGAAAAATTATTTTTCAATGATGAGGAGACTGATGGAGAGCATGGAAGAGGACAGGGAAGGGAGAGATTGAGGGAAGGTATCTGGAAGGGTAGGAGGGAGAGGAGTGTGGTAGTGACATTCGCTCTGTTAGGTAATGATATTTTATTATGACCATCACAAAAGAACTCTTTAACTCTTCTATATTGAACCCACATATGTGTGTTCTAACAATTTAACCTAAAACCTTCATCTTTTCACCTGAAACCACTAAATGTAAAGAGCATAGCTTCTGTTTCCTGCAGGCTCTCTGTATCCAAGTGTGTGATGCACAGTCATGTCTGATTCTGGCAGACTAGTTATGTCTTAGTATGTGATACAGTCACCTGAGAAGTTTTAAGTTCTGAGTGCTGGGGGAGATTTAGTTCCAGAGAACATCTGGCTAGCATTTTAGAAGAATATGATATACGCACCTTTTTTATACTTCATCATTAGGTATCACTTTAAATTATCATAAAAGGCTGCTTTAAAATATTTATTACACAAGATTCTAGTGACCATATTATATGTAATTCAATATATACTAATCACACAATTCGTCTTCAAATGATGAACATCATTCATACAAAAAACATTGATAATATCTTCATAGAGGTAGGAGAATCTTTATTTAATGCTTAGTCTGAAGACAGGAACATGGAATCTTTTGTGCATCAGAAGGATGTTTGTCTCCTTGTTATCACTGTTTTTCTGTGTGACACCTTCACACACGTGTATAACTAATTTTAGTTGCATTCACTCCATAGTGTCCTTTTCATCTATGATCTACTAAAACATTTTACTTATGTTTAAGAAATGCTTCAAAATGCTGAGGAAGTAATCATGTCTGACAACCAATTAAATTAAAAAAAAATTCTTAGCCTGACAGTCTAAGTGACAGTACCTCAGAGTCACTTGCTATAATCCTGTGAGCTTGTCTGAATTCAATCTTTCCCTTAAAATGTTTTAACAAATATTAATCTGCCTAGTTTTTCCCCTTAGAGCCTCAGCTTTAATGTTCTTTATTTGAACCTCTCAAGAAAATGTTTCTCACCGGGCATGATGGCACACACCCTTAATCCCAGCACTCAGGAGGCACAGGCAGGGGGATATCTATGAGTTCAAGGCCTGTCTGGTCTACATAGTGAAGTCCAGGACAGGGAGGACTACATCGAAAAAAACCTGTCTCAAAAATTAAAAAAAGGAAGGAAGGAAGGAAGGAGGGAAGGAAGAAGGGTTAAAATGAAAGAAAATGATTCCTAAGATTGTTCTCAAAACTGAGTACACTCTACTGCTACTTAGCCTGTGAAAAGAAGCCAGTACTCCTGTTGAATCTCCAGTGGCTCCGATCATCGTGTTTGGGTGAGGCACAATGTTCTGCATCTCTTAAAGGCTTCTCCAGAAATCTACTGCACAAGCATGGAAACACTGCCTAGGTATTCCGTACTTAGTTCATTACTATCCAGGGAAATATACACTACTTGTTAAAACAGTGTAAGTAGTAACTCACAGGATTTAGCAAGGTATATCAGAAGGCAAATAAAAAAAGATGTCATGAATGGAAATGGAAACACAAAGCATTCACTATGCCTCAAAACATAATGACCTCATTCCTAATGTAAAACTGTAATCAATCTACTCTCCTATGCTGAAGGTTCCCTTGCTTAACACACAGCAAGCTATGTTTGTCCTGTCACTTTGAAACAGAGCATCAGAGCAAATCATGATAAGTAGAGAAGAAGGAGTCAAAGGGGCAGTTGCAGTGGCTATTGCAGAGTGGACACTTGCTAGCTAAAGAGCCCTGTGGAGATTTTCAGTTTGCAGCATATGTTGTACTGTTCTCGGGAGCTTTGAAAAGAGATGCTGATTCTCAGGCTCTGCTGCCCCAGAGATGAAGTTCAGGCATCCACTGTTTTGTCACCTCTGTTAGAATGGAGGATGCCTAACTCAAGCGTGCTTGAATAATCTTGGAAGTCATGAGCTTTTAGTCAACCATAGCTTCCCTGAGATAACAAACCCCGAGAAATACCAGTGCTTTCTTACACCCCTTCACCTGCATGATCTGCCCTCCCTTAGGGCAGATCCAAGCTTGATCTTAATCACTGTAAATTTATTTTAATTGCTTAAAGTTCCAGTATTTTGGCACACACTGTATTGTAAAACACTACAGTTTCTCTCCCTTACTCACTTTTATCGCAGCTTTTACTGTAGGCAGTAATACACTGATCTGTATTTGGTTTAATCCATCTTCATGTCACATATCCTCACAGCTTAGGTTTTAAGAGACATCATACATTATTCCTCAGATGCAGGAAAAAAAACACAGCATACATGACGAGAGTTGCCAAGCTCCTCTTTCTTCCCAACTGTTCACGTGCAACATAGAGGCTTAGCAACATATGGCACTGGGCGGTGGTGGCGCATGCCTTTAATCCCAGCTCTTGGGAGATAGAGCCAGGCGGATCTCTGTGAGTTCAAGGCCAGCCTGGTCTGCAAATCGAGTTCCAGGAAAGGCTCCAAAGCTACACAGAGAAACCCTGTCTCGAAAAAACAAACGAACAAGCAAAACCAATATATGCCATTAACATCCTATGTTTTATGTGACACTTATGTACCACAAATGTTTTAAACATTTTACAAGTAATAATACATTTCATTCTGCTAGTCTAGTGACAAATAGCACTTTCACTTAATGTATAGATGAGAAATGAAAGGCACAGGGAGACAAAGTAAATTCCCCTAGGTTACCTAGCAATGACGTAGCAGATTCTCTATCCTTTAAAATTTGAAAATCTGAGCTCTTAGGAGTTTTTTTTTTCTCTCTAGAACAGTGGTTCTCAACTTTCCTAATGCTGTGATCCTTTAATACAGTTTCTCATGTTATGGTGACCCCCCAACCATAAAATTATATCATTGATACTTCATAGCTGTAATTTTGCTAGTGCTGTGAATCATAATGTAAATATCTGATATACAGGGTATCTGATATGCTATCTCCTAAGGGGTCATGGCCCACAGGTTGAGAACTGCTCCTCTAGAAGCATTGCATTTTCCTGAGAAGAGAGGTAGGTGCCTTACCATTCCCATAACTAATATTTGTCCATGGTTCAGTGCAGAGACACAACAAGATGAAATTTGGGCTTATACAATTTCTGTTGATAAAAGTGCCAGAAACCATGTTGAAATCACTAAAGACAGGCATTAGGTCTCAAAGAAAAATACTATCTGCCTGAAGAGATCACCTGTGAGCTATCAGCTGGAAAAAGAAGGTATGTCAGAGGTTTGTTCCAAGAAAGGATAACTTTGGGAAACACAAAGCTAATTCCTCAAAGAAGTTAACCTAAATTAAATGGATAGTTCTGTTTGTTGAGAACAGAAATGTGAACTAATGACCCCTTCCCATTCCATAATTATAGGAAAAGCCTGTTTTTTCCTTTGTTGTTGTTCTTTTCTTTTCTTTCTTTCTTTTATTTTTTGCCAATTTAATATAAGCTACAGCCACCTGGAAGAGGAAAACTCAATTACAAAAATGATTCCCTAAGATTGATATATAGGCAAGTGTATGTGTCCTTTTTAAAATAAATTAACAATAGCAGTGGGAGGGCGCATCCTGAGTGGTTGGTGACACCCTTCTGCAGGTGGCCCTGGGTGTTATAAGAAAGCAAAGTGAGTATGTCATGGAAATCAAGCCAATAAGCAACATTCATGAAAGGCCTCTGCTTCAGGTCCTGCCTCCAGTTTCTTGCGTTAGCTTCCCTCCACACTGAAATCAACTCTTCTGCTCAGTCTTGTTACATCACAGCAACAGAAGTCAAACTAAAATGGAACTTCACTTCTCTGTAGTTTCAAAATAGTTTTAAAATATTAACCAATAAATGGGTGCTGAAGGCCATCCAATCAGTGACACCATTATCTTGTGAAAACTCAGCCAGTCAACAGTAGACTCACTGCAGCACAAAAGGACAGAATTTACAAGCTGTCATGTCTGTAGCTCATCAGCCAATGATCTAAATGAGCATTCAAAGGTAAAGATATCTAAACTAAAATGCAGCTACAGTACTTCTGGGGGCTGGGTGTTAAGAAGTCAGTGCAGGGCTGACCCAAGGAACCTGTAGTAGAATGGCATTAACACTGTGGTCTTGTGTTAAGCAAGGAACCTTTATATGGTCCTGAGTAAGGGCGGATACTGAGTGGGAGTACCACATTAGATAGAGGGACTGTCTCCAACACTGATAAACGCAGGAGGAAACAGAATGTCTTCTCAATGTTTTCCCTATGAGGGTAAAAAGATGGACATTGAAAATGGGGAAACCTTTTGTAGTGGATACTGTTCTAGTCTCCTTAACAAAATATATAAATGATGCACTTTGGGGAGGATTTATTTTGGTTCATAATTTCAAGACTTGGAAAGCAAGCCAGCATCCAGAGTGGTTAGAATGGGTTTGCTTACACCTCATCATCATCACAAAGTAGAACATGAAGTTGGGTAAGTAGAGAGGAAGGGAAGATCTGGAAGAAGTTGAGAAAGGAGAAAGAATATGATGAAAATATACTGTATGAAAAAATTTAAATAAATCTAAAAGATCATGTTAGATTAAGTCAAAGAAGAAGAAGATGACAAAGAAAGAGAAGATGAAGAAGAGGAGGAGGGGGAGAAGGAGAGGGCAGAAGAGTGTCCACTGGGAAGCAGGGCTGTGCTATGATCCAAGGTCCTAGTGGCCTATTTGTATCACCTAACTACCTTAAAGGTTCCACTAGCAACTGGGAAGGAGGATATTTCAGTCTCCCACTTTTGAGATAAGGGGTAATTCAGGAAGAAAAGAGATCTTCAGAGGTTAGGAGATGTCTACTGCTAAGTGTTACTAAGATTTGCCAATTTTTTAAACAATAGCCTGAAAATTCAGAAAATTGCACATATCTCAAGCTTGGAAAAGAATTCATATATATATATATATATATATATATATATATATACATAAAATGAAAATCATATAGTTTGCCTGGGAATTGTCTATAATTTCTTCTCAAAGAGACAAGACTTGAAATCTTATTTGTAAGTATTAGCATTTGACCTAAGGATGGGCCAGAGATGTAGATCACTCAGTTGAGTGCTTGCCTAGCATTCATAAAGTATTATATTTACTCCCCAGCATTGCATGAGAGAGTGTTATGGCACATGCCTGTAACCAAAGCACTTGGCAGTAGATGCAAGAGGATCAGATCATCTAGGTAATTTTTCAATAGTGAGTTCCAGGCTAGTCTGAGCTACAGTGTGAAAAACAGTCTCAACATAAAATCCAATAACAGGCTGTACTGAATAGTTTTATGTCAACTTGACATAACCTAAAGTCATCTGAGAGTAAGGAATTTCAGTTAAGAAAATGCCTCTGTAAGATTTGGATATAGAAAAGCCATTAAGTCATTTCCTTAATTAGCAATTGATGATGGAGGGTGCCATCCCTGGGCTGGTGTCCCCGAGTTCTGTAAGAAAGAAGGCTGAACAAGCCATTGGGAGTAAACCAGTAAGCAGCATTCCTCCATGGCCTCTGTACCAGCTCCTGCCTCCAGGATCCTGTCCTCACTGCTTTTGATAATAAACGGTTACATGGAACTGTGAGCGAAATAAACCCTTCCTTCCTCATGTTGGTTTTGGTTTTTCATCACAGCAGTAGTAACTTTAACTAGGTCCCAGGAGATCATCGACCTCACACCACTGTAATGATTCATGATTATCTGCATTACTTTTTAAAATATCACTAAACCCCAGTTTCGGTGCATCGGTTTTCTTCAATCATTCCCAGAAATTTTATTTCAACATTTCATCATGCTGTCAGCAATATAGTACTAATTTCTCACATTTCTTTGCAGAAGAGAGCCATCCAAAGCATTCCTACTTTCTATTAATAATATTTTTATGGTCCAAATCAAATAACAAATGTAGATTTAGCTAACCTCAGTGGGATATCCTAATAAAGACATAAACAATTTAATTATATGATCTTAGAAATCTTGATGAAGGCTGAGATATGTGTTACCGACACCTAAATATTTTTATAACTTTATTTATATCATCATTTTGATGAAAAACTTATGGAGTATTGCTGAAAACTTCATATACTTTAATCATATGAGGAAAGCTTTAATTAAAGAAAACTCTTTCAAAACATTACCCAGTTAACATAAAGCATTATAAACAAATATCTGGGGAATGGCAAGATGGCTTAACAGATTAAGTCTCTTTCTGCCAAGATCAGTGGCCTGAGTGTGCTCTCTAGGCCCCACATGATGAGAGAATTCCTCCTTAATGTTGTCCTTTGCCCTTCACATTTGAGTTATGTCATGTTCATACGTACACACACATGCATGCACATACACACAAAAACACACACAACACACAGACAAACACACACACAAAGAGAGAGAGGATGAATAGGTAGATAAATAAATTGATAGACAATGTAGGTGCAGCTATAGATAAGGAAGATCTGATTCCTAAGAAGAATAGCATTTCTAGAGTCAATAATGACAATATCCATTAATAATAAAATGACTTGGAAAATTTGTTTGATACTAACTTTGTTCCGTTTTTCTCATGTTAATTGTCTGTAACATAAAACTAGTAATGCTTGCTATTTTATTGTTATTAATTTTATTACTTGTTATTACTATGATTTAATTCATGTGCTTTATTGTATGATATAGAAATACCCTAGTTTCAGGTAAGGAGAGTTACTTAAGAAACTTCTCTGTTCTGAAAAAGCTGTTGTTGCAAAAGTTTTGCGATTCTCACATAGTACAGCAGTCTGTGTATAGGTATAGATATGTCTGGTCACATTATACTTTTTGGTATTGATTTAATCACTAAATTTGAATTGTATATGATAGTCAAGAACATGTGGGTATTTCTAGTGTGGAAATAGACTGATAGTCAGATTCTATTAATCTTATGATATTTTGTTTATTTTTAAAACAAATTCAATGCTTTGAACATTTTATATATTTATGAAACTCTCAACAATAAAATTCTAACAAACAAATGAGATTGAACAAATAAAACTAGCACCCCAAAATTTTTCCATGTTATAGAATAAAAAACAGGTTGCTTATTGCATAAAAAGCTACTACTAATGAGACAAACTATACTTCCCAGAAGTACCAGATGTATAGCTATGCCAGTTCACTACAGAGTGCTAGGCCACCAGCATCTAAAGTGACAGGAACTTGACACTCAATGTGGCTCAATTCTTCAAAGCCCAGATTTGCCCACTGTTGCTCTCAAGACAGAAGCTAAGTTTGAGAAGCATCCTGAGTGTATCGAGATTCTTACTGCCTCCAAGGCATCCATGCTGTGATATATACAAGAAGTTAAAACTCCTGGTGGAGAGCCAAAGTGCTCAGGCTGCAGGAATATATTCTTTTTAAAAGTATGATTCATTGTTTAAACATGTTTTGAATTTTGATTCCATCTGGTAGAACTTTCTTTCCCCTTCAGGCACATCCTCCACCACTAATTACAGGTTTCTATTTAGAGCTTCACTCATCCTCTTTACCTCCTTTACTCTGGAGGCATTTGAATACCTAACTTCTGTGACTAACCTGTGAACTACAGGAAGGCAGTGATTGCATCCATTTCAGTCACTGTTGTGTATTTGGCACTTACTAGAATACCCTGCACATTGTAGGCTATCATTAACATTTGATGAAACAAAGAATGTAAAAATCAATGCATGAAAGTCTCGTATTCAGACTCTCAGCTTGAGCAGCAAAGGGAAGTAAAATGTGAACATGCCCACCCTGGTCATGATTATATCTCTTTACAAACTGCCCCATTAATTGCAATAATACAATGCAACAGTATTCAAATGAAGACAGACTACCTAACCTGGTTATTATGGGACCAAATCATAAATGTCAGTTTCTGAGTGTTAGAGGGAAAGGTTCCCCCCAAAACTCTAGATCATTATTTTTATGGGTGCATATGGCATATGAAATATCGCTCTAAAAGTCAAAGAACGGATAGATTCACTGGCAGCTGTCACATCTTTTTTAATATCCATCGTTCTAAGAGAGAAAGAAAAAAGATGGAAAAGGAGAATTCACAACAGCTGAGATAAACAAAGCTAATCCCAAATCCTTTCATTGGTACAAAATCTGACAGACTTCTTTGTGAGCGTTTCCAGGACAGGGTGTGAAATCCAGAGAGGTTTTTGTCATCAGCCTTTCTTGGTAACAGGCCAGCCTATGAATTTTTGTCACCTAGTTCAAGGCTTGTTGGACAGGCACTTGTAAACAACAAGACATTTTCATCACATCTTCTATGCTCTTTTGGAACATTTTGATAGCTTAAAATCACTTGATGATCCTCATATTCAATGTTATACATGATCTAGAAATTTCATCTGTAAAACTGAGAAAGCATATGCTGTCAGAGCAGCACAAATGCTCACATGTTCAGATACCTGAAGTAGTTGCATGATAATAACTGAACAACAACGTCTCCCTTCTCTCAAAATCACTATGGCTCTCCAGAAGTCAGCAGCTGTCCTGCCAGATGTTTCTGTCAAACATGTAAGCAATGGGTTTGAACATTGTGCAAGCCTGGCTGGCATCCAACATTCTTTTAATGCCTCAGCAGAAGTAGGTGGCTTCTGGAGTACATGATTTTAAGTACCATGCCACATTAATCCTATTCCATCAAAGCTAAACATCTTTCACCAATAATGGGTTGTATATTAATTCAGGATCAAGCCACTACTTTAGTATTGACAGACACTAGTGTTGACAAAACTAATGTTGACAATTTTATCGTGATGTTTAAAATGGAATGAATACAAACTCTAATATTTAATGATACTATTGAAAATGGAAAACTAATTATAAATAAAAAATGTGTTATTGTTTTATTCACAAATTAATGACATCATGATATCAATGCACTAAACCAAATTATTTATAAGGAAGGTAATAAAATATTATTTCTTAAAAATAATTTAAAGTTAGTTTATTGGCTAAGTAGTAAAACACGTTAGTTAGCATCAGCCGGGTAGCAGTAGTGCACACCTTTAATCCCAGCATTCAGGAGTCAGAGCCAGGCGGATCTCTGTGAGTTTGAGGCAAGCCTGGTCTACAGAGCGAGATCCAGGACAGGCACCAAAACTACACAAAGAAACCCTGTCTCAAAGAAACCAAAAAAAAAAAAAAGTTAGGATCATTATACAGTCAACATTACACAGACATTAAGGTTTTCATAATCAGATATGGTGAGTAATTAATTTGGGGCAATTCTTAAATTTGAAGTGATCCTCCCTTCTTGGTGTTAAAGGAACTTTTGTTCAATGAAACAGTGATAGTTTATTCAACTTAAAACATTTTTGCTTTGAGTGAATTAGAAGTTGACAACCACACAACTAATAAATATAAAGTATTAATGCTTCATTAAAAATCAAAAACGTGTTTCCTTTCTTTAAATTAAAATCTGCTTCAGTAGATATTAGTTCAACATTTTTGAGATGATGTTATAGAAAAATAGCATATAGATTTGCTCCTAAAGATATTCAAGACCTAAACAATTTGAGAACAATAGGAAAATGAAGTCTTCCATTGTAGAGTGAACAGACAACTTACATTATTCACCTGAAAAATAGCTAATGTCCCAAATGCACAAGGGACTTCAGAAGATAAGTAACAACAAGAAACTAAATAATTTGGTTTAAAAAATGGTCAAGCAACCTAAACAGACATTTCTTAAATCAGAACATAGAAATGGCCAACAAGTCTATAAATGATTGCTCAGTGTAACTAATCATTGCAGATGCACATATTAAGCCATAATGCACTATCATATCATTCATTTAAGAATAATTAATATTAAAATGACAAAAGTTGATAGCTCATGGTTTAGTATGTGGAGAACATACTTCACACAATGTGAGGTGGGGATATCAACTTGCACAGTAGGCGTAGATAAAAGAATGTGGTTCCTCACAACACTGAACAAAGAACTACTATACTAACAGCAACCCCAAGGAAATAACATCATCCCACTGAAGAGACACCTGCATTCCATGACCAATGCAGCACTGCTCACAAAGCAAACACATTCGGAAAGCCTTGGTGCATGTCAACTGATGACTAGTTTGCCATTCAGTAGATACAGGAAAACACATAATGATGGAACACATTAAGTTGGAGTATTTTTTTTTTTTTTTGGTTTTTCGAAATAGGGTTTCTCTGTGTAGCTTTGCGCCTTTCCTGGATCTCGCTCTGTAGACCAGGCTGGCCTTGAACTCACAGAGATCTGCCTGGCTCTGCCTCCCGAGTGCTTGGATTAAAGGCATGTGCCACCACTGCCTGGCAAGTTGGAGTATTTTTACATCATTATATTCAATTTGCGTCCAATGTCTGAGGCAAGTCATTCTGAAATTGTTTCCACACACCACACATTGTTAGTAATATATGCTGCAATACTCTGCTGCATAAATTAAAAAAATTCCTCTGAACCTCAATTGATCTATTGTGCATAACCTTCCCAATTTCTCTTCTGCTTAATGACTTTAGGTGATCAGTCACATATTGCATGCCACACAAGAGCACACTGGAGTGTGGGACAGGAAAATCTCACACAACAGCATATAAAACAAATTTCAGTTGTTCATTTTTTCTATTGAAAGTGTGAAGCAGGGTGGTGTGATACATCTGATGCTTACTTGAGCCTATTCAACATTGTTTTCAACGATCTTTCATTGGTTGCTAAGTAGAATAAAGGGATGCTTCACAATCTAACAGCTCCTGAAGCCAATTTTAGTGGAACTGATTTTGTTTCTCTATGATGATTATTTAGGATTCAACAATATACGAGGATGAAATGCAAACTTCAAGACAATTTACAGTAATAAGCCTGCAGAGACAGTTCAACTGGCAAGATTTCTCACTATCCTACGAGGATTATGAATACTACTTATGACCAAATACAGTGTGTCACATTTCTACAAGGAGAATTCTGAATAAGGTGAAAACACAGAATTACATTAATCTAATCTGTATGCTACAAAAGCATGTATAAACCATTTCCGTATCTGCAGGAGTCAGACTGTGTTTGATTCTGAAGACATGTCTGAAATTTTTAAGTAAAACTTTCATTAATATAAACTTCAAAAACTTCAAAATCCTTTGAACTTATAGGAAGAGTGTTCCAGAACATCTTACAAAGCTTTAAGTATTGTAAGTATAAGAGCAAATGATAGTCACTCTTGCCAAGTAATTAAATTTATCCAAAATTAGTAGGAAGTGTGGATTTTTATAATAATAATAACAATAAAGCTAAACATTATAGCAGAATAAACTAATACACAATTTAATATTTAGGTAGCCAACAAAGTTACCAAGAATTGAACAAATACCTAACTTTATCTCCTGGTTTCCTTCCAGTTTTATTTTTGAGACTGAACACATGCATACATGCAACTTACTTTCATTCTATTTTATCTCTTGCTCTCCAACCTCAGACACTGTTAACATTGTTAGTTCAGAAGCTAACTTACTGTTACCGTTAGGATCTGAAATGTTCTTCATGGCTTGGTTTCCAGTGAACTGACATTCATATTTAGGCTCTAGGGGGAGTGATTGATTGGATCATGAGGGCTTTATCCAAGTCGGTTGATTTACCTATTGATGAATACATAATACTATTAAGAGGTGGTAGAAATTTTTGAAAGTGGAAGTAGTTCACTGGGGATGTGCTTTGGAAAGGTTTAACTTTTTCTTCACCCATCCTTACTTACACTGTCTGCTTCCTGGAAGCTATCAGGGAAGCAGCTTCATTTCAAAGTGCATCTCAAAGATCAAGTTCTGTACCCACAAGCCCATGATTGACAGAACCAAGACACCAGTGAAAGAAATACAACCTGAACCCAGACAATCTTTCTGACTGTAAGTTGAGTTTGTTAGGGCATTTTATTTTCTAATGACAATAACTTATTCAAAAATTTACTCAAGAATTTATTGAAAGTTTTTGACCTCAAAATATGTAATTTTATATTTACCAAAATGCTACTATTATGGAAGAATGCTGAGAAATTCATGCTTCTCTAATCTAATTAGAGGGATAATAAGTATTTAAGAAAAAGTAAATCCAGATTGCTAAATCATATATTACCAAACCAATCTCAGATACTGTATTGGAGATGAAGAGACACTGATTTAAGGACATCTTTGAAACACGGTGTGCATTGACTAGGAAGAGGAGGCTAATAACTCAATACAGACACAGGGCCAAATGAGAATACTTTTCCTACTGGCAATGCTGGGTACCCTCCAAGGGCCTTTCCAAAGGGAAGATAAGTTATAAATTTGCAGCTTTAACTGTAGATGACTGCTTGGGGGGGAGAGTCACTTTTCTTTGGTGATGTGGTCAGCGGTCTAGTACTGATTGGACACAGAGGGCTACAAATTAACGAAAAGTGATATGAATGTGAGAGAGGAGGTGTGTTGGAGGCAAGCTACCAGAGAAGTTGCAGCACTAGAGTGAGGTTGGATAGGATCAAGATACATTGCATATATCTATGAAATTTTCAAAGAAAAATTTAAAAGATTATGTTAAAAAATTAATAACTAGTTAGCCAGGCAGTGGTGGCACACATTCTTAATTGGGAGGCAAAGGTAGGTGGATCTCTGAGTTCCAGGACAGTCAGAACAACACAAATAAACTCTGTTTCAAAAAAATAAACCAACCACATAAATACAATAAAATAAATTAAAAAGTGAAACAATTGACAAGTAGTCATGATTGCTGAGAGATGGAGAATTAATTTCCTCCAGGGAAGAGCTCCCCAATGGGAAATTTGATCTTAAGTCGTTTGCCATGGACATGTACATATGAGCAAATTAATTCAACTTGGTAGGCTACACACACACACACACACACACACACACACACACACACACACGTATGTATATACAACAATAACAATTAAAGAAGAGACCATCATGAATTTGCAAGGGTGGGGAATACAGGATGAGTTTGAGAGAAATGGGAGTGATATAGTGATATAGGTACAGGGCTCATATACAAAACTTAAAAAAAAATTAATTGTCCTTCCTGGCACCATTAGATTGGTTAGGTGGAGGACAGTCTTGTGGTGCCAGGCAGCTGAACACCATTATAGTGAGCAAATATATGGTGGGGTATGAGAGAGAGAGAGAGAGAGAGAGAGAGAGAGAGAGAGAGAGAGAGAGGGAGGGAGAGAGGGAGTTAGGTAGGCAGGCAGGCAGAATGGTTCATGTCCTGTAGACAGGCAGATCTGAAGAGGCGAAGGTGGTGAGGGACAGGCTGATGTGAGTGACCTGCTTGCTACCGGGTGTCATGGTGATATCCTGGCCTGGGTTGCTGCTGAGGGCCATGTTTATGTTCATGGCCCTGTGGCAGCAGCAGTCTGTATTGATATCCATGGCTCCTATTACCACCAAAGGCCATGAGGATGCTCAGAATTTGGGACTCCACATGTGGCCAAATTGGTGCCTGAGGGCCATGCTGCCACAGAGACTCTCCCAATCTGAGTGGCCTGCATTGTCACCAGGGATCATGGAGATGTCCAGGCACAAGATGTAGCCTAGGGCCATGTCAGGGTCCATGATGCTACCAATGCAAGGGGCTTTGTTGATGTCTGTAGCTTTTGTTACCTCCAAAGGGTGTGCAAATGCCTAGGAGCTAGGCTGACACTGGAGGACATATTGCTTCCTGAGGGTCGCGCTGCTTCCAGGACCATACAGATTGCAATCACCTGAACTGCTACCCAGGGCCATGGTGTCATTCAGGCCCGACCTGTGGCCAGGGACCATGTCTGGGTCTGTGGCTATACTGCGGCCAAGGTGTGTGTTGATGTCCATGGGTCCTATTACCATTGATGGCTGTATGACTGCCTAGGGTCTGAGCTGTCTCCTGGGGCCATGTTAGAATCCAGGGACCATTCTACTGCTGGTTCCATGCTGATCTGTGAAGTCTGCGCTGCCACCCAGGGCCATGGAGACATCTGAGCCCAAATTGCTGCTGCTGGTCATGTCTGGGTCCATGGTCCTGCTACAGCTGGGGTCTGTGTTGATGTCCATCACCAATGTTACCACAGGGGCCCATATGAACCATGTGTTGGACAATGTGTTAAAGTACAAGAACCTTGTTGAGCTGGCCCCACACCTCACGGCCCTCTGCCTCACCAGAGAGCAGACACTGCCACTTGCGTGCCCTGGGATAGCAGACCCCATGATCCCTGCATAGGAGAACTGGTTGCCCTCATAAGAGAGCTACTGCCCCACTTTGCCCCACCCCCACCCCCACACTTGGGAAAGATGCTCCACCTCTCACCATGGGCCTGGGAGAGTTGGCTCCACCCCTCACCTGAGGGGGTTGGTCCCAACAGTCCAGAATGACCAAATCAGCCACTACCCAGGCACACACCCAGGTCTTTGAGTGGGCACTCCCCAACATCTACCCCATCTGTGACCTGCTGGAGTGGGTGAAGAGACTGGCCCTGTGGAACCACACCGGCAGAATCTCCATGATTCTGGGCAAGAGCGGGATATCCAAGAGCAGATTCTATGAGGGTCCAGTGTTGATGGGATACCAGAATCCAGAGGCCTTGAAACTGACCAACAACAGATTATACGATAAACATTTGCAAGTAAAGGTGTTTGGACAGAAGCGTGTACTGCATGATACACAACGCCACTAAGATGAATGAAGAGGCAATGGAGAAGTGGGAAAGATGGAGGAGCAAAGTGGGATTTTTGTTTGTTTGCTTGTTTCTTCACTAATATTCTTACTTTTTCACCGTTTTAATATTTTTCATTCTTTCTTTGTTTTCTTTTGAGGGAAATGCTACAAGGGTGACGGGTAGATATACAGGGACTGGGAAATGACTGGGATTAGGGTATAAGATGTGAAATTCCAAAGTAATCAATAAAATTACATTTAAAAATAAATAAAATTTGATATGCACAGTAAAGTAATATATCCAATAAGAGAAGAAGAAAGTAGTGAATAAATATGAAGGTGTTTTTGAAAACAAAGACATTTATTACCAGTAGGAAAATGAAAAACTATGTTGTTGAAAACATAATCTTGTATGCAGTAAGAAGTAATAGGTGGAGATGTAAAAAAAAATCTTAAAAATTACAGGAAATCTGAAAACACAGCAGCCAAGTTAAAGATTAGCACCGAAGACAACTGATACCAGAACTGGCTATGAAGAAAACTCAAATCTGAGCCCTGAGAATAAATCTAAGGGATTCTCTAAAATTACCAAGGGGAAATGAATGAAATTAACTGCACTCAAAATTCCTTCTGTGCCCTGATAAGGAGGAAACATTTACTAATAACCATAGGAACCACAGGGGCTGGAAGCCGCGGTCTATAGATCATGCAGGAAAAAATTCCTGCTTACCCTACGTGCTTTCTCAATGCAAAGAGATTTGGTATTGACTCTGCATCACTTGCATAATCAGAAACACACACACACACACACACTCACACACACACACACACACGCTCACACACACATACACGCTCAACATGGCATTTATGTGTATAAATATAATTTCTATATGTGAGTATATAGAGATATTTATGCCAAGTTGAACATTGTGTGTGTGTGTGTGTGTGTGTGTGTGTGTGTTTCATACATTGGTAGATTTGTGTTTTAACACCCAGTTCCTACTTGGTGGTCAGTCACAAATTGGAGGAGTCTTTTTAAAGCTTCTCCCTTCACCTTAAATGAATGAACATTAACCTACACACCTTTGATGACTCTGTTTCTTCTTTCCACTACACACCTGTATAAATTCCATGAAGTGGAATGTAGAATCAATTCTACCTTGGAATAGCATGGTATTCTGGATTATTCTTGCTTTACATTCTCAAAAAACAAACAAACAAAAAAAAACCAAAAAACCAAAACAGCTGTATTGCTTTCTTAAAAACTCCAGAGAAAATGAAGTAGAAGGATATGAAAAGTTAGCCCCAGTCTCATTTCATTTTTCTTTGAAATGATTTCATGCTTTAATTATTAGTAAAAGTTCTTCCTTGCATATTCACTTAGTATTGCCTAATGAGAATTCAGGATATCTTCCTTTAATTATATTTTCATGGTGACATCGATTTTTTCTACAACAATATATTTTCTATAGAAAGCCAGGATGGTTACTGAGAGTGAGAAGCACAGACTTTGCCTAGTATATCAAATCCAGTTTGATTACTCACGTAATTTCTGCTCTATCCCTCACGACAGGCTTTGTCTATGCCGCTTCATTTACTCACATGGGCACTTCTCACACGTCTCCCTTACCACACAATCAGCCTTAGAGAACCAGTATTTCACTAAAGGATTAACCTCACTGGTCTTATTATTGTTACTCCCTTATACATTTTTTGTTCTGCTTTTGACCCAACTACAAAGGGCATGAAAGTAATTTGTAATGCATAATATTTTAAAGAAATGTTTTCCACTATAAAGAAATGGAAGCCAAAACCAATCCAATCTTCAAATATGAGAACAGATATAATTTGATGATAGCGTCTACTCTTTGCTTCAACTGAAAACAGGATTAGAAGTAATGAATTTAAATTACAGAAAGTACGAGTGAGGCTAGAATTGAACAAACTTTCTGAATGTGAATAGTGAAATATAAGATGATACCAAAGAAGATACAGTAATCACACACATAGCATTTGAAGGAATGTAGATGGAGAACTATCTGTGTGAATAGCAGAGGCACAGGAAATAAATGACCTCTTCTAGGCTTATGATTGCATGTTCCCATCCTTATCTGATAATGGAGGCTTTTGCATTTCTATGAAAGATCAGTTCGAGTATATAAAAAGAGTAGGAAAATATTTTCCTAACACACATTTCAAAATAGAAAACAGTCCAAACTTCATTCTCACAATGCATCACTTCATTAGGTATTAAATAAATAGCCAATATCAAATTTTATTTTTTATTGTTATCAAAACAGGGATAAATTTTAAAAGGAAAAACATGCAATGACTTTTAATTATATGAATTAGTCTGAGTGTAAATTTCAATTCTTCCTAAATATCACACAAATGTTTTTTTCAAAATATTTGCTTGAGAAATCCAATTTCCACTTAAAGACATTCTTGTCAAGTAGCCTTGATTATAAAAAGCCAAGATTGTTTTTGTTTTTAACATACCAGTACACAGAAATGACAGAGAAAAATATTTAATGGCAACATAACACAAGTAAATACTACTAAATACCTACTTATAGAACCTTTGAAAAATATTAAAAATAGGAAAGCAGAAAGAGAACTGACTTTCATATATTAAAAGGTTAAAAAAAATCTCTTCTAAACCTGAGTTGCCTTTAGTTGATACTATTATCCTGTGTAATACTTTTAGAAACAAAATACAAACATAATACATAATGCCAATTTATATCTGTAAAATCCAAAACTACTTAGAAAACTGAAAACTTCTAGTAAATTGGCACAAAACTGATTTCATGACAAAATTTCAGGTTTTTTAAATTAATAATTTGATCTAAGGAGATGTGCTAGCTTAAAAAATATTAACTTACTTTGTTATTTACATGGACTTTCATGCTCACAATTGCACTTTTTTTTCACAAATCAACATGACATGGCAATCTAAAATTATAAAATATCTGGACTCAACACATATGTGATCCTAAAAGTTGAGTCAGAAATTTTGGTCCTTGATTTCTAGCTCATTTTCTTGGCTTTCATTGGCTCTTTTCAGCATCCATTCACTGGTGGCCTTTGTCTACAAATACCTGTAACCAGTCTTTTAGGACAGATACCATGGCAGTATGCCCAGTTACCCTTTTTATTGTATCTCAGTGTATCAGTTTTCTCATTACTTTTTGTTCTTTTGTGATTCCTGAAACTCGCTTCACTATTCACAACCAGCTAAATCCTCTAGGTATGGTATTTTTTCCTATTGGCACATCTTTATTCCATGTGGAGAAATGTAGAAAACTGTTTTCTGACTGAGACACATTAATAAAGTACTAAGCACTTTATAATTAAATTTTATTTGTATAGTGTTTTGTCTGCACAAATGCCTATACACACATAATAGCCCACTGAGGCCAGAAAAGGGTGTTGAGGATCACAACTAGAGTTATGGACAGTTTTGAGATACCACATGGGTACTGAGAATCAAACCAAGGACCTCTGCAGGAGATACTAGTGCATAGCGCTTATTATAGAAGTAATTATTTATAAGGCTAAAAATGTAGCAATATGTGACTTACACAACAATGCAGAGGGTTAAATAAGTCATGAGACACTGTTATATGACATTCAAAAGGATTACCAAAAGCAAGCGCAGCACTCTCAGAAATCATCTTCATTTATGTCATTAGTGATATTAAATTTAGGATGAACTGGTGAAGTACTGATGGATACATACTCTCATTTCTGTGAGGAAGGACACACATGCCGCTGCACACACATGGAAGTCAGAGGACAACTTTATGGAGCTGGTTCTACCCTTCCACCAGCGCATCAGTTCCAGGAGTTGAACTTGGGCTGCCAGCTTGCAAGGAAGCACCTTTGCCCGCGGAGCCATCTTGCTGACCCAGATAGAATGGTTTAAATAGCCTGCATACTTGTTCAGGGGAAACGTCAATATACTGATTGTAGCAGGACTACTGACGATATCTTTTGTTTTCTATACTCATTCATCTTTACTATTGTCCCTTATGGGAAAATATTATCTAATGGTAGTTAATTTTCTTTAAGTAATAAGACTTTTACAAAATCGAGATGATTTTGGATTGAACTTGGGGTCTCAGAAGAGCTACAAAAGTGTACTATGCTATATCTCCAGACCCTAAGGGGAATTAAACTTTATGATAGAGATCTTCAGTAGTCTTGTCATATTGCAAAGTCAATTTCAATGATTTCTGTTTTCTTCACTAAACACAATCTGAATCGCAGTTTACAGAGTAAATTCTGTAAGTGAGCATTGACATTTGTCTACCAACAAAGTATCTGTACTTTACAAATAATATTCAATCATCAAGGATTCCTTTAAATGTCGCAAAGCTGATTTGATGAATCATTTTAAACAAACATCCTCACTTGTGTTCTAGTGTTGATTTATGTAATCATAGCATCACTGTGGCCTGTGACTGCCAGCACTGGCAGTCACATTCTTCAAAAAGTAGGGATCTGCTAACTAGTGCTGCCTTGAATCTGTTAGATCTTTAGTTGATAATAGACTTTAAAATATTTGATCATATTTAAAAAGTAACCTTATTACAGAGAAATTCTCATTTAGGCTGCTCAGGAAAAGACACACAAAAGAGCCTGCGTTATTATTCTCTTCAGGGAAGTTGATCAAGCCATGCATCATAATGTCAGCTGCCACCTGCATTTTCAATGTGACTTTAACCCTTTCCTCCTGGGTAAGATCAAAGATCATCACTGTTGACCTGTAGCCTTCTTGTTAAAGAGGAGCACAGACATTGACACTAGACATGTCGATCCAAACTCCATCAGACCATGACAGTTGCCCTGGAGCTCCCTGATTTCCCCATGTTAGGATCAAATTCGAGATCCGCCCCCAAGTGGGTCTCTTCCCTGAGTTCTAAGGCCTGTGTTTCTTCAGACTCCCTGCTATCTGGGATTGAGGCTGTGTCACTTTGACCTCTTTAGATCCTAGGCTTCTGTTTCTTGCAGATTCCACCCGTGTTCCACCTTAGCCTTCGTCTTGTCATCCTAAGAGTTGTGTCACTGTGGTTAGGGAAATAAAAAATGAGCTTTTCAGCCACCTTCCTGTTTGTAGGCAGCCCCCTTCCATTCTCCCTTGTGCTTGAACTCTGGCTCTACAAACAGTTTGCAGTCTCCTATGTCCTCTTTCTGGAAAGAATAACTCACTGCTCTATCTCCACACCTGGGTTCATTCTTAATAATTTCTTCCTAGGGCTGATGCTTACTCAAGTTCCTAAGACTCTTCTCAAAGCAACTGCCAAATTTTCTGGTATTTATTACCTAAATATATACTACTGTTGTTTTAATCATGACACTAACCTTTCTCTGGACAGTGGTTTCTGTGTATGTGTATGTTGTACGTGTGTGTAAATGTTTGTATGTGCAACACCTGTGTACACATGTAAACTTAGAGGCCAGTACCTCTTTGGTAGCTCTTTCATCTTATTTTGGAAACAAGGTCTCTCACTTATTCTGAAGCTCACCAACTTGACGAGCTGGGCAGTGAGCCCAGGCATTTCCTGTCTCTTCCCTGCCACCCTACGCCATGCTGAAAACAGATTATAAATGAGTCACTGTATCCAGCTTTGACTTGAGAGCTGGGTATCTGAACTTGGGTCCTCATAAGAGAGCTATTAACTCAGCACCCAACATCAACTTTCTACATCCCTGTTACTAGTCCCTGCATCTTCCAGGATTATCTGTACTACTAATTAAAACAAAAATACAGTTTTTAGGTTCTGTACACTGGCCTCTTGTTAACTAAATTTACATTTTGAGATCTATACTTTTCTTTTTGACTCATTACTGTTCAACTTATTAAGTTCTGTTGTTAACAACAAACCCATGGTAACAAATCCGCACTATCACAAGTACAGTGTTAGTTACCTGCACAACCTTGTTTTGTATTCATGTGTTTGTGAGTTCTATAATTCCTTGAGAAGAGCTTAGAGATATTAGCAAAGGAAATTCAAGGATTTTTCTATTACTGTAAAAGGAAATATATGCTCACATTCCCTTTCCCAGTACAATGATTCATTATTTCCCTGGCAAGTGTATTAAATGATTCTGAACTAAGCCTCTCATAGGAAATGATGATATCGTTCAGAATTCTCTCTGTTAACCTAGAATTAACTCATTAGTGTAGAAATAAACTCTCTACCACAGTTGTGTAGCTTGTAATCATACAAATTTAAATAGTTGAAGGATTTCTAAACAAAATTTCTGAACAAAATTCAGTATTTATGAAGGATATGATGTTTTTGAAAATGCCCAAGCAATATTTTGTCTTATAATTTGAAATAAAATATTCACAAACTTATATAAATATTACTTTGTATAAACTGAAGTGTAATTTCTTTTTCTGAGGAAATTAAAGGCATTTTAAAGTCAATTATCTGGGAGACAGGATAAAAAGTCTAGGCAGTCATTCTGATTTCACCTAGGGTGCGTATGGTATGCAAGCATTTAAGAACAGTGAGGAACAATTTGAAATTCCATTTGATGTCCCTTACCCCAAATCCTCACAAGTTTTATTATTAACTGCTAAAGAGGAAGATTGGATTTGTCCTCTACTGCATTTCTTTCCTAAACAGCTTTTTTAACACAGTTTGGAAAGAAATACTACTTAGATGTCAGGGTTGTTTGAGGGATTATAGATAGCAATCACAAAACATATCTGATACATCTGATCACTGCAAGAGCTGTTGTCCATTTCTGAGCTCCAAATCACTCTCGAATGAACTTGAAGGCAGACAGATAGTTGGAAATACAGGTGGTACAGGAAATGCACTGTATGTTTTCACAAGAGCAACTCACACATTGAGTTTTCAGTTTAAGATAAAACAAACAGAACATACTAAAAATAAGGGCCTTAGGAGACTGCTTAGCTGGTAAGTGGTTACCTGATAAGCATGGATTGAGACTTTAGGACCCATGTAAAAATCAAGGTGTGATTGTGTGCACACCCCAATGATGTGAGAATGGAGACTGGCACATCCCCAGAAGCCTATTAGCCAACTAGCCTAGCCAGTTGGTGAGCTCTAGGCTCAGAGAGAGAATCTGTCTCTAATAAGGGAAAGTGATTGAGAAAAATGCTCTCTATGGATGGGAGAGAGGGAAAAGGAGAAGAGAGAAGAAAAGAAAAATGTTATTTTAAACAGTTCAGTATCACTGAGCTAATCAATGCTTTTGGAAATTAATTAACCTAGGCAATTATGGAGATTTGTGTGTTAAACATTTATGTATTGATTGCTAACACTTGAGAAGCGTCACCAGTTTATGCAAATGCATTTATTTCCATGATGAACTACTGAGGAAAAGAATATTTAGTATTTCTCACTTATAATCATCTTCCCGTTATGATACAGAATTCTTACATCATTTTTTTCAGAACGTAAACTACAATTCTTCATTTAGTTGAAAATATTTTCAGTTATCGTGCCTTTCAATTAAGACTGGATTTTAAAAACACAATTCTTCAGTTACTCCTTAAATACAGAACTGATAGGCCAAAAGAGTGATGGGCAGCTGTGAGAGACAAGTCAGTCACAGTGTCCACTTCCACACCGTGAGCCAGGCATCCCAGCCGAGCCAAGCGCCAGTAAGAGGATCATGTCTGCCTTAACATGCACTCTCTCCTCCCACTCTTATCTAACCCAACTTAATTCAAAATTTATTAGAAATTATTTTCTCTGCAATCAATCACATATTTTATCTATCCTTAGTCTCTGCATTGTTTCTCATATAGTCTCATTTGAATCTAATTTAATCAGTTTCTCTCTGCCAGTTCCCTAGAAAGTGTATTGCTTAACATAAGCAACAGTCCATTCTGCATAGCTGCACATACACTCACACTGACAACCACACACACACACACACACACACACACACACACACACACACACACACGAACACAAACATAAAAACATGTACACACACAAGAATGCATACACATATGTACATATACACATGCACACATATATAAACACATGCACATACATACACATATGCAAACATACATATACATATACCATTCAATTCATTATTCAGTTGAATATTTTATGCATATCATGGGTACTTTGATAAAGATAAGTGAGATGTTCTTCTTGACTTCCACCACCCTATTTTTCTCCTACCAGACCAGATCCTTCCCAGTCTCTTTTGCTGGTTCCACTCCAATGAAAGCTGTGTAATGCTTAAAACCCTGGTCAGTTCTTACACCAGATCTATTTTATTCATACTGACTTCTTTCCTAATCTCAATAAACCTAATAGCTTTAAACGCCAATAACACATTGGCAATTCTAAACTGCATATTTTTCTTCTGAGCTATAGACTCAACATTTATTCTTGAGTATCAAGTGGGCAGGGTTATCTTATCTCACATTCATCAGGATCCAGACTCTGCATCAATGAATACTGTGCCTTTTGATTTTTCATAAGTGAATAAGACTTTCATTCTTTTATCCAGTTGGCCTTAAATGTAGCCATATTTTCTTTTATTCCTGTCATCTCACATCAAAAATCTGGCAGATAAAGGTGCTAACATCGAAACTTGTGCAGAATCCAAGCTCTTCTTATTGCCTCCACTTATACCTCCCTAGGCTGAGTTAGTACCATGCACCATCCAGATTGGTTCAATTACTTTCCTGCTGAACTCCACTGCATAGGCTTCTCCAATAGTCTCATATTAAAATAATAATGAGTCTTAGAGCTTCATTCTCTTATCTCTTATAAGAACCAGCAGGCATAGGTTGGTATTAGATTTAAGTAAAAGTAATCAAGTCTTTATTTAAAATACCCACATTTTAATTGCCCAATAGTCACATGCAGATCAGTAGCTGAGGTGGGATGACAATTCAACACAAGGACAATGAGACAGTGGATGGTAGATGTGTCTGGACAGCTATGGATCATCTCACTGTGAAGCACAGCTGAAAGAGGAAGAAGCCAATAGAATTAGGAGCCATGGCATGCATGCCTGAAGCCAAGATCAGGAATTTGAGCATTCCTCAGGAAATTAGTATGAAATATGGAAATTATTAAAACCATTGCCAAGGTTTCACTTATAAATTTTTCTGAAGCCCTAATATGGGCAGACATGTTACAAGCAACAGTAACTTAAGATACTAAATGACAGGTATACCAGCTTAGGACCACAACCCTGACATCTAACAACATTACCATTTTCACAAGCTTCAACATGTGTGTTGAGCTGCATTAGGTATCAGCATACTTCAAAAGTCTAAGCAGTTATGTGCTGTGGGATGTTCTGTATGGCAAATGTGTTGCTAATAAAACACTGATTGGCCAGTGACTATGCAGGAAGTATAGGCGGGACTAACAGAGAGAATAAAAAGAGCAGGAAGGTGGAAGGAGACGCTGCCAGACGCTGCCAGCCACTGCCAGTCACCGCCAGGACAAGCAGCATGTAAAGATGCCGGTAAGCCACGAGCCATGTGGCAAGGTATAGATTTATAGAAACGGATTAATTTAAGATATAAGAACAGTTAGTAAGAAGCCTGCCACGGCCATACAGTTTGTAAGCAATATAAGTCTGTGTGTATTCTTGTTTGGGTCTGAGCGGCTGTGGGACTGGCGGGTGAGAGAGATTTGTCCTGATTATGGGCCAGGCAGGAAAACTCTAGCCACAAATGGCGCCAGAACGTGGGGCAGGAATTTCCACTTAAAACCTGAGAAAGAGTAAAAAGAAGATTCTAAAATGGAGCTAAAACAGCTTCCTAATTATCTCTCTCAAATGAGCGGCAGCTTGCTGGTTTGAGCTACTCGTGGGTTCCTGGTGTGCGTGTTCAACCTGCACTATGGAGGGAATGAGGCATCTGCAAGTGGCGCATTAAGCTGCCTGGTGGATTTAGCCTTTGCTAGTACAAAACAAAAAAAGAGGTTTCTGGGCTAAACGCTGCTTTGACAGAAGCACAGACCCAGGAAGGCTCCCAGAGCTAGCGGTAAACGTATCACTGCCATGTTGGGAAGCTGAGGTGGACGGAGCCAGCAGTCATAGCGCCGTTTCAGTCCTAGAAATGCTGCAGTTTAAAGTAACAGGTTCACAATAAGACAGATTCAGATGGAACAAGACTTTAAATGCTTTAAAATGTGTGTAAAAATGTACGTAGGCTTCAAAGAGAGATAAAAAGGAATATATACAGTTATATAAAGAAATAATTTTGAAAAATGAAGTCTTTAAAGAGACAGTAAAGGTAGTATAAAATATAAGCCACGTAAAGATGGATATCACACAGAGAATCTGCATTGTGTTGTCTTTGGGATTCTTAACTGCAGAGAGATATTTGATTGTAAAGGAAGCTGAGTTAAACCAATATGTATATTTTAAAGATACCTTGACTTCAAAATTTGGATGTAAGGATATGTTGCTTTGGAAAGGAAGCTCTGATTTTGTTTCCACAGAAAGCCAGAGGCTATGGATTTGTTCCAGATTAAGATACATCAGGTTTGACCAGCCAAGACCACCTGAAAGGTCTCCGATGACACCATGGCTCAGATGATCCAACATCCAGAACCGTTTCAAGGCAACTGGCTCAGACGATACACTCTCACGGACTACTCCATAATTCTAAAATTTTCTGTGTCCCCATAAGATACAGCGCCCCCCTCCAGCAGGAAGCAGTAAGAGAAGCTACGCCCAAATCCCCAAATTATATGTAATTTACTTTAAGGTTAAAACCTTCCTTTTTGAAAAAAAAAAAGGGGGAAGTGCTGTGGGATGTTCTGTATGGCAAATGTGTTGCTAATAAAACACTGATTGGCCAGTGACTAGGCAGGAAGTATAGGCGGGACTAACAGAGAGAATAAAAAGAGCAGGAAGGTGGAAGGAGACGCTGCCAGACGCTGCCAGCCACTGCCAGTCACCGCCAGGACAAGCAGCATGTAAAGATGCCGGTAAGCCACGAGCCATGTGGCAAGGTATAGGTTTATAGAAACGGATTAATTTAAGATATAAGAACAGTTAGTAAGAAGCCTGCCACGGCCATACAGTTTGTAAGCAATATAAGTCTGTGTGTTTACTTGTTTGGGTCTGAGCAGCTGTGGGACTGGCAGGTGAGAGAGATTTGTCCTGATTGTGGGCCAGGCAGGAAAACTCTAGCCACAGTTATGATAACAAAAATACGTCTCTACTTCAAGTTCCTATGTTTCTTTTCTTTCCTTTTGGTGGGCTCTTCTCTTCTCTCTTTTCTTTTCTTTTCTTTTCTTTTCTCCTCTCCTCTCCTCCTCCCCCCATCTCCTCTCTTTTCTTTTCTCCCTGCTTCTCTTGGAACTTGCTCTGGAGACAAGGCTTCAAACTCAGGGATCTGCCCATCTCTGCTCTCACGTGGTGAGATTGAAGGTGTGCACCACCATTGCCCAACAAGTTTCCTTATTTAAGAACTTTTCCAAACCACTTCTATCTTTCAGAAGTTCTTTTTTGAGACAGGGCCTCTCTAACGTAGCCCTTGGCTAAAGCTCACAAGGTAGACTTGGCAGGCACGGCAACCTTCTTGTCTGCTGCTTACCAAACATACATATAAAAACATACAACTGTATATGTTATTGAGATGCCATGCAATGTGTCAATACCTGTGACAATAATATCTATATCAATTTAATCTATCTGTATTTTCTAATATTTTTTGTTTGTGGTGAAAAAAATTCAATTCTTTGAGATTTTTAGACGGATATAATGCATTAATTTCCATAATCACAATGATGGACATATCATGGTAGAGCTACTTGGTTCTGCTATGGCTCGATTATCTTTCCACAACATCTGGTGTAGTTTATATACCATTGTAACAATATTAAGAGGTGAAACCTTTGAGAAGTAGTTATATGGTTAGGATTCTGTCTTCAGGAAGGGATTGACGATGATACTGAGAGTGTGGGTGAGTTATTAGAGGAGTGGTCTGTTATGTTATGAAAGGCTATACTTTGTGTTTCTCTCTCTCTCTCTCTCTCTCTCTCTCTCTCTCTCTCTCTCATCTTTCTACCATCAACCATGGAATGATACATTAAGAAACCTTGGTGAGATTCACTCTCTTTGTCCTGGACCTGTTATTCTCCACAACCACCAGAAACATATTTATACCATTTCTAAATTTCCCAGTCTATGATATTTTGTTTGAGTAATACAAACTTAGATTAAGATAATGTCCATGCATTTCTCTTTCTGTTACTGGGACTGTAAGAAGCATATGTGGTAGAGTGGAGGCCTAGAGGCTGGGGAACAGAGGAGAAAGTTGTCTGGCTAAATCTAAACAGGTGAGCCCTACCCTTCACTTGTTGCTGCATTTGTACTGTAGCAGCACTCAGGTAGTGGCACCCAGAGTTTCCTCCCAGAAGAGCTTTAGACAAATTTTGCATATATTTAATATTTCATGTCCTATTTCACTTACTCACAAGCGTTTGGAAAGATACAATTATTGCAGTCTTGTTCTTCCCTTACCTCAAGGAGTTTTAAAATAAACAAGATCTACGTCAAAATGAACAGTATCTTCATCATCAGGTAGGATCATGGGCATAATTCAGTTTCATGCAGCCACATTTCCCCACTGCATAAATCAATCCATCATATTTCCTTCTTTATGTTGATTGCAATCACCAAGTGACAATCAATTTGTGTATAGCATGGGCATCTATCTCACCCCCAAGCAATTGTAAACACAACTTTGCATAGTGTTTCAGGGCATAATTATACCAAACAGAAATTCTGTGAATACAGGGTTCACAAGTGTGTCCCACCCTTTTCTTATCTGAGACCCCCATGTTATAAAGCTGAGTGTCGTTAGATTCCACATCAATTTAGGGAAGTGCAGTTATTTTTATTCTTATTATTTCAACTACTGGAATTGTGTTAGCATTGCAGTAGTAAGGAAAGAAAGTACAATGCACAGTTAGCAGTCAAGGAAAACATGAGGACCTTGTCCCCATCTGTCTTTTTAAAACACCAGAGTCCCTTCCAATGTTTAGATAATTTCTGAAGAGAAATGTAAGTTAAGCTGTGCAGTCATAGTCACCAGTAACCAATAGAAAGACACAAAAATGTCAGTTGTTGAAACTGGATGTGTCTTGACCCAATGATGTTCAATGGAAGCAAACCCTGAGCAGGAAGAGTGTGCAAGTGGCTGATTATATTAAAATGGTAGGAGCCTTTAGCCCCAAATGTAGCTAAAACTGTGATGTAGATTAAACATAGTATTCTGCTATTTATTTTTGAGACAGTCTTGCTCTGCACTCTTGGCAAGACAAGGTTCTCAATTGCTAGAGTAATAGATATGTACCACATACCACATCAAGTTTTAATATTTTAATTGGAAACTGGAGCACTATGGCCTCAACCCAAAAGAGCAATAGGTATTTACTTTTAACTTCACAAAAAGGATAGGGCCCCCCCAGTTATTCTTCCCTGGCCCCTTAAACTTGGAATGGTCTTTGACACATACATACACATGCCCAAGAATGAAAATGTAATGGTTTCAGAAAGCTCAGCCCTACATGAAGCATGTTTAAAAAAGAACATATAGACCACACACCCCTCCTAAGTTTCAGAGATCAATGTGGGAGAGAGGGACAGAAAGTGTAAGAGCCAGAGGCAGTGGGTAACCAGGGAAACATCTGGACACAGCAGGGCAGATGTATATCTGAATTCAAATGATTGTGACAACATGTGCAAAACTTGCACAAGTCCAATGCCAGTTTGGAAGTGGGAGTTGGTCACACAATCCCACCCCTACCGGTGCAGCAATTGTTAGGGAGAGGTAGTGGCCTTTTAGAGTACAGAGCCCTGGTAAGTTAGCTATGCTAGGGTAGAAGAGCCATATGCAAGAATATCTGGACAGCAGAAATTATCTTGTAGAATTTTGGAAGGGATTCCCACCTCTAACCAGGGAGCTCTCTGCAATTGGTACCTACTTGCAAAGCAAAACAAAATCATCTCCAGTAAAGTCTCACTTGGTATATTAACCACACTTCAGGATAGCCCTCTTACCCAAGAGGAAAAGACTGATACAAGAACTCAATTGTATCTTGGTAGACATTTTGTCTCATAAAACTTTGTTTGGGCATTTTTTTGACCTATTGGTCTTTTGCTTCCATATTTTAATTTCTGTTTTGTTGTTTTAATGGTTTTTTTTTAATGTGTGTCTGTGATTCTTGTCTTTTTGATATTGCTGCTGTTGTTTTGTTTTTGTTTGTTGATTGTTGGATTTTGAAAGAGAGAAAAGGAGAAAAAGCATGGAGTTGGGTGGGTAGAGGGGTGGGAAGGATCTGGGAAGAGTTGGGAAAGGGAAAAACATGAACATAGTATGTTATATGAAAACAATTTTTTTCAATATTTTTTTAAAGGACACAGAATTGTGTGAACAGGGAATAGAGGTGGGTCTGGGAAGAAAGAGATGATGGGGATGAATATGATCAAAATACATCCCTAGTCAGGAGACATCAGTAAAATCAACTCCTATCTGTCTCTTCAATAGTTTGCTCCATGATCTGATTATGACATTTCTTATCCTCCACTTTATAAGCCAATAGGTAACCAAGGCAGTGATATAGTAAGCTCAAAATTTGAAGCAGGAAGTTGGGTAACTGTCTATTCTCTGTTTAAATTTGGGGCTAAAGAGCCTGAGATATCAGTGCCACCTATGTAAGTAACTAGCATGACGACCCAACCTTCACTCACTGAGTCTCCAGACCTGTGCAGGCATGTGGACAAACCTACGTTAGCAGAGGAAAAGTCCCCACTCCCTTATGCTGTGTGAACAGACTCATTCTTACTATATTTCTTCAGAGAGGATAAGGGAAAGAACTTACTTAAATTGAAGGTTGATTGCTTTAAAAAAAATTCAGGAGAAGGTAAGATACCATTTGAAACGAGAGTGTGGAAAGTATAGGACTATGAGAGAAAACTAAGATCTGTCTGTGATTTGATTGATGATAATTTTAGTGAATCAGTTTATAGCTTTGTGAAAAGCTGATGAATCAAGACACCATTTGTTCCAGTATTGATTTTTTATTATCCTCAATTAGTCTTGCTCTATTTGAAGACAGACTTTTTAAGGTTATATCTATATAGCAAGAAAGCAAGAGTTCATTTAAACAGTTTCAATAACTAATTAGCCAACTTGGGATTGGTATGAAATGCGCAAAGAAAAAGCAGGTAAATGAAGTGAGTTATAACACAGGTGTTGAAAATAGCTATGCTTTTCAGCTGTGTGACAACCGAGTGGTCACAGCGTAAGTGAACAGGATTTAAAATAGCAGCCCTTTTATTGCAAAAACCATTGTAACGCACAATTATTAAAATTGATTAATACTTGGGCCCGTGCAATTTCATTATCTCTGATCGATTCCGAGGGTTGCTCTTTAATGGCTTTCACTCTCGTTCTTTCAGGTCGAGCTGCGTGGATGCTGGGTGAGAGCTCAACACATGCTCCTCTTTAGGAGACCAGGCCTTGGCTTTCACTGCAACTCTCAAATGCATAAACTGCTAAATACACAAGACCACATGCTTCTTCACACTCTGCTTAGAAATGCAAACCTTTAGAAGATTGTTTAATACAATTTTAATGGTTTAATACCCAAGTAATATATTAAATAGTATTTTAATCACACTACGGGTTATCACAGTAGGCGTTGCTTAAGACAGGTAACAAGAAAATAACTGCTAAGTTGTTATAGGAAGGATGAAAAATCATCTGACCTAATGCCATCTTCAGTTTAAGTCAGTAAGTCAGGAAGAACCAAGAATCCTCTTGTTCACCTTCCGCAAAGGCAGCAAATGCCACTGGAATTATCTCTAAAGGACTCCTGAAAGCCGCATGCTGGCTTCACATTCCACGAGTTTTGCTCTCCTTCCTCTAACAGCAGTGAAAGAAACAATGAAAATCATCCAAAAGTTCTTCATCTCAGTGTTCTTTCATGACTTTTCATCTCTCTGCTGTTTCCCATTCTTCCAAATGTGTGTTTCATTAAGTGATCCCTCAGTCTTTAGGTTACAAATGAACCAAATGCTTTAAGATGGCACAGAGAGGCCCTTATGTTCTGACTTCAGACTGGATCTCTGTGGTTCCTTCTCCCTATACTGCTGCTCCCCTCTGTAGCTAGAGTTTTCCTGCCTGGCCCACGGTCAGGATAAATCTCTTTCCCCTGCCAGTCCCACAGCGCTCAGACCCAACCAAGTAAACACAGAGACTTATATTGCTTACAAACTGTATGGCCGTGGCAGGCTTCTTGCTAACTGTCCTTATATCTTAAATTAATCCATTTCTATAATTCTGTTCCTTGCCACATGGCTTGTGGCTTACCGGCATCTTTACAGGCTGCTTGTCCTGGCGGTGGCTGGCAGCGTCTGGCAGCGTCTCCTTCCACCTTCCTGCTCTTTTTATTCTCTCTGTTAGTCCCGCCTATACTTCCTGCCTAGCCACTGGCCAATCAGTGTTTTATTAGCAACATATTTGCCATACAGAACATCCCACAGCACTTCCTTTTTGAAAAAAAAAAAAAAAGGAAGGAGACGCTGCCAGACACTGCCAGACACTGGCCAGGACAAGCAGCATGTAAAGATGGCAGGTGAAAGAGATTTATCCTGACCGTGGGCCAGGCAGGAAAACTCTAGCTACACCCCTCCTCTTGTGTCTCTCTCCCCGCCAACTCTACACCCTTGTCCTGAAGTCATCTCATATCCTCATATACTCCAGTCCAGCCTCACAGAGCCAAAGGCCACTTACCATGTTCCAAATAAACACATACCTGAATATCTTATACCGGAAACAGTTTTATCTCTTTGTATGAGAGAGTCATTCCAATCTCATTCAGGTTTTTATCACCTACATGTGTGTCTGTGTCTGTTATTTCGAATCTTGCTAATAACTATTACTAAGGTAGTTTCCTAATTGTTGACCATATCACACTACATTGATTTTATCATTTAATTAAACACCTCCACTCATTTTTCCTAGTATTTTGAGATATTTTTAAAGTAATAATGGCATTCATGTAACTTTAAATTACCTGTTACCCAATATTATTGCAAAAACAATTTCAATAACAGCCATTAAGTAAATGGGGAATATAATTTAGTGGTTTTTGATTATTTAGTAGTAACTTCTACAGTGTGCAATTTATATTTTTCTGTATTTGTTTTGAGCATACAGAACATACTGAATAACAGCATACCTCCAGGAAAATCCACCCTCAGGTGATTTTTCTGGTGTGTGAACATGACAGCTTATACTTACATATACTGTCATAGCTTTATTATCAGACTCGGGGGACCATCATGGTATGTGCAGTCTACTGCTGGCAGAAATTTCATTGTGTAGCACATAACTGTATTGTAATTGTGAAAATTCTCAGGTGTTACCTTAGAATGAGTGAAATTTAATTTCTTGCCTGGTATTGACTAGCACATCTTATCTAAAGAGGTGAAAATTGGAGCATATTAAGAGCACACTGTATAAAACTGATGGTATCTCTACCTGCGCTACAGCCTTGAGTCTGAGAAGCCACAGAAAGAATCAATATGCTCAAGGCAGTAATCATGAGAGATAAATGGGCGGCAGCGGGTGCCATTCTCCATCCATCACGACATCGTTAGAGCAGAAAATGCACTGGCCTGTAATCCATGCTGACAGTGCCTGCTGATCCAGAACCTGGTTGCAGATTTCAATAACTTGCATTTTTAAAATTCATTAAAAACTTTGATTTAGGCATTATAGAGTATTGAATACAAGAAACACTCAAGTGAGTCATTGCTTTCTCCTGTGTGGCCAGAATGTAGCATGTTCTGAGTGGTATATTCACAACTTAATGCTTTTTAAAATGCATTTTAACGTAATTTCCCCCACATACTGTTCTCATTAAACCACATCATTTAGTGATACAAACTAGAGATGCATTATTTTCCTGGGATCATTTATTTTATTTGTCTTTATGCTTTATTTATTATCTCTTTGAATCGATCCAAGTACTAGTACCATTTTCATTAATGACACACAAAAGCCAGGTGTTTTGTTTTAGCTCTGTTGCCACTGTGGAGGCCTAGGAGGAAACCAAAGTTTCAGAATGCTGATAGTCTTAAATATGACTTGACAGGGGGAAAATAAGCCAATAACTTGTGCAAGAAGTAAATACATTTATTCACCTCTCCCTGCTGTAAAGATCTTGAGTCTTCCAATCCATACATCCAGAAAATGCCTTCAAAATGGTTCATTTTTAGTCCCAAAAATATAGGAATTTAAACTTGCTGCCTAAAAGGATCCACTTTTAGGACAACATTATACTTATAGATTTGGCCTCAAAATATTGTCAAAATAAGCAAACTGTCTGTCACTGACAAATATTTAGAGTTTTATGTATGACCTACAAAATGTTTTTTTTTCTCGTTTGAACAACTAAAAATAAACTTACGTTTATATTACTATGTGCTCTGCAGAAATCATGGCACTAATATGATAAAGAACTACAGTTAACCTCTTGATATCTAAGATATAAAGCAAGTGAAAACTTCACAAGATGGATATTAAATAATAAAAAACAAAAGCCAAGAATCAGTGTGCTCTTTGTGTGAGACCAGGCACATACAGCCCTCAAATGCCTCAGCTCCTCTTCTTACAATAACTACCCAAAACAAGGGAGTTATTTCTGAAACATGATTCAAGTAGTAATGGGTTATTATGATAATTCAAATGGATTCAGAGTACTGGAAACTTGTTACTGTTTTGTCAAAAACAGCAACGAAAGATAGTGTCTTGATTTCACTTAAAGTCATGTTTATGAATGTGTTTAAAGGCATTTAGTCAGAGTCAGAGACTGTGGCTCCCTGGTAGCAATCCTGCTAACATACATGAGTCCTATATCCTCCTCATTCCTATATTCAACAATTTAAAAATCCATTTTAGTTTATCAGAAGAGACTGGATCCAGATTGCCTCATTAATGGAACCGTTTGAATCAAACAAACAAAAATGGAAAGTGTTGCTCTTCAGTACTGCGTTGGCCAAGCTGAATGGCTGTCACCAATGTGTAAGCTCAGTAACTCTTTCACTGCTCTTTTGTTTTCTTTATATTGAAGACAGATTCTTTTCTCATACAATATATCCTGATTAGTTCCCCTCCTCTACTCCTGCCCATCTCCCCTACTTTCCAGATCTACTACTGTGATCTAAATCTTCTATTTCATGAGTATATATACACCTTCTAAAGCTCACACCTTTTATAATTTAGGCATTAGGTTTTGATTTGAGCATTTTGAAATATCAGTGTATTGATGGACCATCATGACTGTGCCTAAGTGGTTTAGGATTTAGAACATTTCCTAGAATTTCTATCTGTTCTAACCCTTTGCATCCTCATCAGAGTACCACATGCCATAACTAGCTATTTGCTTTTCAGTGTAAAAAATAACTCAACAAAAGTAAGAATATAACACACAGAGAGAAACATACACAGTATATTTAAAAAGTAATGCATACTTAATATAACAAATTAGTTTGATTTCTATAAGCCTAAAAATATCGTGTTGGAATAATCAGTGCCTAGTGTAAAAACCACACATTCATGTATTATTCCAGACCCTGACCATGAAACATCCTTGAATTCTTTTTTCCCTCCACATATTACCTTTGATTTATCAGTTATGTTTGCTGTGATGCTTAACCCAAGTAGTAAAAATGACACTGTCACAACCATGTGGTTTAGAAGACCTCTTTTGAGAATTCTGACCATCCCCATGGCAGATCTTTATGTATTACTAAAGTTTGAACATTCAGCTTCCACCCCTTGCTGTGGTTTTCTCCATCTCTCACTAGACTTCTTGAAACCAGAGTTCAGACTATATTCTTCTGAAAATTCCGTTCTTATAACTCAACAAGGACTATGTGCATGAAGCCTTGCTTAGTATATTCAGATGAAAAATGGCTCTACTGAGACTCTGTCACTCTTTTCGGAAAATCACAAAGACACAGATTGCCATTGATCAGGCCTCTCAGAAATGTGTAAGTAGAAAATAGTCTTGGAAGATAACAAGAGCATTTCCTGCAGGGAAAGTAGTCAGGTTTGTTTACCCCCTTGAACAGATGAATACATCAGTTTCCTTGAGAGGAACAAGAAACCACACTTTCAATCAAGAAAAAAAAAAGATGTGTGGAAGTGAGTGGGAGGGGCATCTCTGGTCTCAAAACCCCATTCCTAAAGCAAAAACTGCCTTTGGATGTCACGGAGTTCTCTTTAATAACATTGCATAAAATGGGGCTCAAATTACTCATGCAGAAATACTGCAAAGTTTGCTAAGCAGGAATCCACTGTTTGTCTTTCACACAGAGTTTCAGGTGCTCTGTTGATATTCATGAAACCAAAGCAGGCTAACTTATCTTAAAGGTATTATAAAATCTCAGGCCTTTCATGGATCTTGATAAATTATTCTAAGGAAAGACTAGTAGGGACGCTCAAATCACAAAGCAAGAAAACTTGAATTATTTGAGGTTGGGGAGAAGATTTTGATGAAATTTGAATGCCATTTATATACATCTTGCCTCTTAGATTAATAGCTAGGTGTCCACTTATCCACAGACACTCCACCCCTTTCTAGGCCAACCACATACTGGATAAATGGTTACTATCTGGCTAATGTATAAAAGACAGCTGGCCCTTTCTCCAGACTGTCTTTGTTCCTGATTTGGAGTTATCTTCTAAAGTACATGTCTAGTCTAGGGATTCCTTCATGCATCCCTTTGTGATCTTTTACTGTAGTCAGTACCTACTTCTTACAACCTTATGCCGAAATCATCCATGAAATCATTTACTTCCCAAGACTTAATCATTTTACAAATGTACTGTTTCTGAAGAATGCATCCTTACCAGCCATATTGATTTATTTATCTTTGTTATTTCTTCCCTCCACACTTTTGTGTATCCTTTCTGAAAGTCAAACTATACAGCCATGTCTTCCTTTATCTATGACTTTCAGCCATGCAGGGCACACTTCCGAAAAACCCCACCTCTCCTCCACCTCTCTAAACATCCTTCTCTACAGTGTTTCCCACTTGGTGCTTCATTTTACAATTATTTATAAGTAAAAACGATTCTCATAAGACTGTAAGTTGTTATAGGATGTATACCTTTTGCTTTCTGTATTTTGTATTTAACAGAATACTGTTTCAGAAAAGAGAATAACAGAAAAAGAAAGAAATTGCAAAAAACCATGGGCTGGGAGATAGGTCAAGAAGTGGATTACAAAGGATGGTGGCCAATGAGAATCCACCATTGGTGAATGGCTGGAGACTTTTTACAAAAAAACTAAGCAATGATAACAACAACTAATAATCCTCCTCATACTCATCACTTAGTCTCTGTGACTCAAGTCTAGGTAAAGAAATGAACCAGTGCTAAGAGGAACCTGAATAAGACTTGTGATGTTAACCTATCAGGTGCTATTTTTTAATAGGAATATTTATTTAAAAATAATTGAGGCTGAAGAAATGGCTTAATGGGTATGAGGCTTAGAGAGTTAGAGGTAAAATGGTTAGAGGTTTGTTGCTTTTGCAGGGAACGCATGTTGGGTTCCTAGCACTGTAGCTACAGCCATCTGGAACTTCAGTTCCAGGAAATCTGGTGCTGTCCTCTGGCCTCTGTGGGTACACAGTGGTACACAGACATACCTGCAGGGGAAC
>CABHPH010145622.1:0-10507 GCA_902168325.1 Peromyscus nudipes | reverse complement strand
TTTGTTTTGTGCTGTTTAAACCAAACTTTCTCTGAACACCAGAAAATGATTGAAGTAAGAAATGTGAGGGCCTGAAGTTTAAGCCTGAGGATGGTCAATTATTCTTCTACCTTCATAGTTATTCACGGCGGTTAGATGTTGAATGTTGTGAGTTCGGAGTACGTATCATTGTTCACCATTTTAAACAAACGGCAATAAGAGAATGGAGAGAGCTCTTAGAAAGGAACAAGCTGGGTGCTGGACCTCTTAGTTGCTGTGTCGTTCTATGACATCCTTGACTTGGTTCCACAGTCTCTAGTGTCTAAGAAGCCGCTCCCTTTAAAATGCAATTCTGACCATTTTCTTTCAGTCCTTGGAGAAACTGAGTACCTCCTCCTGCGAGAGCCAGTCCACGTGGCACTGAGCAACAGGACAGTGACGGTGGGTTTCCGCTATCTCGGTGACGTTAATGGGACACTGAGGAACGTGTCTGTCATGCTGTGGGCAGCCAACACCAATCAGACTCTTACCACAAAGCACCTCCTGACCAACCAGTCCCAGGGGACTCTCCAGTTTGAGTGCTTCTACTTCAAGGAGGCGGGTGACTACTGGTTCGTAATGATTCCCGAAGTGACGGACAACAGCACGCAAGTTCCCTGCTGGGAGAAGAGTGCCTTTCTGAAGGTGGAATGGCCCGTCTTTCACATCGATTTGAACAGGACAGCCAAGGCCGCAGAAGGCACCTTCCAAGTGGGCCTTTTTACCACCCAGCCACTCTGCCTGTTTCCAGTGGACAAGCCGGACATGCTGGTGGACGTGGTTTTCACTGACAGTCTTCCTGAGGCAGGAACTAGGGGGCAGCCGCTGGAGATCAGAGCCAGCAAAAGGACAGAACTCACTCAAGGTCAGTGGGTTGAGTTTGGCTGTGCACCCGTTGGGGTGAAAGCCTATGCCACTGTGGCGCTGAAGCTTTGGGGCCTAGACTCAGTCATTACTTCTACAGGACCCATTGACCTGGCCCAAAAATTCGGATACAAATTGATGATGGCACCGGAAGTTACGTGTGAGTCTGTGGTGGAAGTGATGGTCCTGCCACCTCCTTGTGTCTTTGTCCAAGGAGTGATTGCTGTTTACAAAGAGGCCCCAAGACACCCGGAGGAGAGGACTTTTCAGCTGGCTGAAAACAGCCTGTCCCTGGGAGAGAGGAGAACAGTGTTTAACTGCACTTTGTTTGATGTGGGGAAGAACAGATACTGCTTTAACTTTGGAATTTCGAGGAAAAGCCACTTTTCTGCAAAGGAGTGCATGCTAATTCAGAGAAATATAGGTTGGTATTAAGATTTTTCAGCATTTAAAAATCCAATCAGTGCCTTCATGTAATCAAAATTAATATGATCTAGGTCAACTGTGGTATTCATGATCCATTCTTCAAACTATACCAATTAGCATTATTAATTTTTTTGTGAAAAATTAAGAGCATATTCATCTTTCAGTTTCTGTGGGATATTGGTTTTGGGGTCCCCAGATACCAACATTGCATAGTATTCATATAACACCTACACAACACTTCCTGTCAACCCCAGGTCATCTCTAGGTTACTTACAAAACAGTACAATGTAATTCTGCGTAAGTAGTTGTTATGGTGCATTGTTTGCAGAACAATAACAAGAATGGAGTCTGTGCATTGCAGTACAGATGCAGTACAGATGCAGTACTTTTTCTGAATGCTTCCTATCCATAGCTGATTGAGTCTGTGGCTATGAGTTCTGGGGACAGAGAACTTGTTGAGAGCTGGGGGACCATATAACTGTCCTGGCCATCAGATTCACATAACCTCTTTAGGTTTTCTCTTTCCCTCAAAAACTATTAACCGTCAGTATCTCTTCAGCCAGTGATGGATGCTCAGAGTCCCTCTCCACTCCATGGTGGTGTCGTTCAGGCAGCCACAGACACTGTGAGTTTCGAGTGCAGAGGTCACGGCATATCCCAAAGATACTGTTTCACGCCTGTCCTCCCCAACTTCTGGATCCTACAGTTTTTATACCCCTTCTATCAGGATGGTCCTTGACCCTTGGGGTTGATACTATAGTTTCTTTCATTGAAAAGAGATTTTTTTCATACAGTATATTCTGATTATGGTTTCCTCTCCTTCAACTACTGGCAGTTCCTCCCTCCCTCCCCTCCCATCCAAATCCACACCCTTTCTCTCTCTCATTAGAGAGCAAGCAGGCATCTAAGGAATAATAGTAAAATAAAATAAGATAAGACAAAAACAAATTGGAATAGGAAAAAACAAACAGAAGAGAAAGAGCCAAAGAAAAACCACAAGAAATACATGTAGACTCAGACACACACAGGATTGCACACACAGGAATCCCATAAAAACACAAAACCAGACGTCATAATTCAAAGGACCTGTTAGGTTAAACAAACAAACAAATGCCCCGACTTAACATTATGAGACAAGGAACCTCCAAGACGCCGTTGAGATCATTTTGTGTTGGCCATCTACTTCTGGGCCTAGGGCCTACTCTTAAAAGTGGTTTGTATACACAGTGAGACTCCATTGGAGAAAACTAATTTTTCATTTGCAAAGGGTTATCAGTTAGAGATAGCTTCTGGCCTAGGGATGGAAACGTATGTCCACTTCTCCTTTCAGCTTTAGGACCCCATCTGGCACAGATCTGTGCAGGCCCATGCACGCTGCTTCAGACTCTGAGAGTTCATATGTGCATTGGTCCTGCTGTGTTTAGAAGGCCTTGTTTCCTTGGTGCCCTCCATCGCCTCTGGCTCTTACAATCTTTCCACCTCCTGTTCTGCAGGGTTCCCTGGGCCCTGAGGGGAGGATTTGATGGAGACATCCTGTTTAGGACGGAGCGTTCCAAGGTCTCTCACTCTCTGCATATTGTCTGGCTGTGGGTCTCCATATTTGTTCCCATCCACTGGAGGAGGAAGCTTCTCTGATGATGGCTGAGCAAGGCGCTGACCTATGAGTATTGCAGAATGTCATTAGGAGTCATTTTATTACAATAACCCTTTAGCAGAACAGTTGTATTTGGTTTTCCCCCCTAGGTCCCTGGCCAATCTAGTTTCAGGTTCTTGGTTACCCACGCAGGGTACGGGTTTATCTTGTGGAGTGGGCCTTAGATCCAATCAGAGAGTGGGTGGTTGCTCCCACAAGCTCTGTACCACTGCTGCACCAGCGTATCTTGCAGGCAGGTCACCGTTGCAGATGGAGGAGTTTGTAGCTGTTGGGTGCTTACCTTTCTCCTGTGGTAGTGTGCAGAGTACCTTCCAGCCGTGAACACTCGTCTGTAGGGGTGGAAACCTGGGGAGGTGAAAACAGAGGGATCCCTGAGACTTACTGACCAGCCAGGCCAGCCTGATCGAGAGGCCACAGGACCTGGTTAGAAATCACGTCTCAAACGAAAGACAATGTTGGGGGCCCCTGAGAAAGGACTCCCCAGGTTTTCACGTGGATGCTGGGGAGAGGTCCTGATGTTACTGTAGCAACACTTTACAAACATAGCTCTCCCCAGCTTCCTCACGGCCACGCTTCTGAGTCACTGACTCACTGAATCTTGTTAGTCCTTTTTTTTTTTTTTTTAAATAGAATAATGTGTTTATGCCTCTCTCCTCTTCTAAATCTGCCTTAGGACCCAAGGATATATTACGTTCTGGATGTTGCCAAAAGGGACTCCTTGTGGTCTGTACATGATTCATTAGTCCCTGGTACTAAGTGCTCTTTGTGACTATTAACCGTTTTAGGCCTTATAATCCTGTAACTTAGGCTCATTACATTATCAGTTTTATAGGTGAGGAAGTGAAGACACAGAAAAGCGAAGTCATTGGCTCGGGTTGTTTGAGTGAAGAGTCAGAGCACAAAGCTGAGTACACTACCAGCTGGGGATATCACTCAGTGGTAGAGTGTTTGCCCCGAGTTCTAGTCCCAGCCCCACAAAACAAGTGAAAACCAAAGGTCGAGTGGACTAGCCTGACGAGTTGCTTTACCATGTTCTGCCATTGCCTTCCATGTCAATTCCTCTGTAAGACAATAAAAAGCTTTCAGCTTGGGTGGCTATGCAATGGTGGCGCACGCCTTTAATCCCAGCACTTGGGAGGCAGAGTCAGGCAGATCTCTGTGAGTTCGAGCCCAGCCTGGTCTACAGAGTGAGATCCAGGATAAGCACCAAAACTACACAGAGAAACCCTGTCTTGAAAAAACAAAACAAAACAAAACAACAACAACAAAAAAACGTTTTCAGCTTGGAAAAGATTCTGGTTTTTTGTTTGTTTGTTTTTTCTTCCTCATTCATCCTATACTGTGTAGCCCTTTTGGAAGGCCTGTAACTGTTTGCATGTCCAATATCCAAGGATGAGCACTGTTCAACAGAAGTGAACCTTGCTCTGTGCAAAGGGAATATAACTGCTTTTCTCAGGTATCCCTGCTTCTCCCTCACATCTGGGGGTTTCTTCTAAGCATGTTTTGTTTAGTTACCTTCATCTCTAGAGCACGATGTCTTAGAAATGTCAATATTTCATCAGCTTTGTCCTTCAAACGGTCTTAGAGTCAGAAACATTTTTTCCTTATCACATTCCAGATAAATTTTGCTCATTCAGAATTGGTATCTCTTGTGCTGGCTGGAAAGGCATTTTACCTGGCCGAACAAGCTCATTTTAAAGTATGTATGTATCTATGGACATCTACAGAGGACCAAACAAAACAACCTTTCATTCACAAAGAACAACTGTTTAGAATACTGGTCATCTTGCTTTTCATGTGTGATGTATGGACTATAGATGTCTAATAGATTCCCATTTTAGAGTATTTTCTTCAAAGTTGTTTCATATCTTCAGGGATCTGAAACTTAAGGTGTTTAAATGTTTTTCCTGTGTAAATTCGATCATTGCTTTATTTGAGCTGGGGCTAATTCCTATTTAGTTATTTTGATTTAGAAATAGATTTAAAAAATAGTTTAAATGTTTACTTTTTGTGGTTCTTTGAGCCATGATTTTACTTTCAAGGGGAAACAGCAGAGTATCTGCGTGGTGGATGTGGATGCGTATGCATGCATATATGTGAGGGCTGGTGGATGCGGATGTGTGAGGCTGGTGGATGCGGATGTGTGTGTATGCATATGTGTGAGGACTGGTGGATGCAGATGCGTGTGCATGCATATATGTGAGGGCTGGTGGATGTGGATGTGTAAAGGCTGGTGGATGCGGATGTGTGTGCATGCATATGTGTGAGGACTGGTGGATGTGGATGCGTGTGCATGCATATGTGTGAGGACTGGTGGATGCGGATGTGTGTGTATGCATATGTGTGAGACTGGTGGATGCGGATGTGTGTGCATGCATATGTGTGAGGCTGGTGAATGCGGATGCGTGTGCATGCATCTACATGAGGGCTGGTGGATGTGAATGTGTGTGCATGCATATGTGTGAGGCTGGTGGATGTGGATGTGTGAGGGCTGGTGAATGTGGATGTGTGTGCATGCATATGTGTGAGGTTGGTGGATGCAGATGTGTGAGGCTGGTGGATGCAGATGTGTGCACGTACGTTTGTGTGAAAGCCAGTGTTTTCGATCATCTGCCCCTTTCCAACATCTTCCTCTATTGCTCTCCACCTTCTTCTTCTTACTGTTTTTGAACTAGGGTCTCTTACTGAATCTGAAGCTCAGTCTCAGGTAGGCTGGCTGACCAGTGAGTTCCTGGGACTCGCCTGCTTCCACCAATGCCAGTGTTAGAGTTACAGGCATGGGTGGCTGTGCCTGGCTTTTGCCTGGGTGCTGGGAATTTGGATTCAGGACTATTTGCTTTCATAGCTAGTGTTCTTACCCCAGTGTTCGAAGCCCCAAATGTTCTAAGCCTCAAATACAACATTTTAAAATGAGTTTGTGTTTTTACACTAAGATTCATTTTTTTTTTTAAATCAAAACTGATTTTCTTTTTCTGGTTTCCACTAAAGGAATTGTTGGTTTTATTTCACAAATGACTTTATGTATTTAAAGAAATTATACTTGTACTTAAAAAGTCAAAATCATTTTTTTAAAGAGAACATAACTGGGTCATATTTTTTAAGTCCAATTTAACAATCTTGGGCTTTTAATTGGTATGCTTAGAGAAACAAGAGGACTATTATTTTTTGTAGTTCTCCATTTCCATAGTATTAAACACAAAGACAAGAAAAGGCTAAATCAACTGTATGTTGATCTAACTTTCTATTTAAATCTTGCAGTAGTAGAATTTCGGGTAGATTTTTAGAAAATGAACCACATTGGGTGAACACACACAGAGACTTTCAAAGGAGATTCCCAGAGCCTTACAGGCAAGGGGACTCGTGACGGAGCTGCTCTGGAGCCTCGTAGACAAGGCTCATTGTTCCTCCACAGGACGAACTACGGTGTGATCCAGGAGGCACAGGACCAATATTGTGTTCAGTTGGACCGCTGTATGGAATATCATTACCACATCTCAGTTGATGTTGGGCCATGATACTCATTTATACTGCTCACACTCTTGTGAAAATCCTCAGAGACTTAATTACCTTAACGAACTCATATTCCATGACTCACTCCAAAGATTGCACCACCTGGCTCCCCTGAGAACACATCTGCCCTACAACTTTTCCTGGTGTTTTTGTAGTGCTGTGTGTACCTGTAGCTGTGTTAGAAGTTTTTGTCCACGATGGATGAAGAGGTGTTATTCTATAGAGGGTGATAAGTGTTGCTGGCGGGATCTGATAGATACTGGGGTTGGGTGGGTATTGATAGAGAAGGGGCTTGGATTAATTTTCAATAAGAAACAAGTTATTATGTGTGGCAGTGATTTCATATCTACTTTGAAGAGGAAGTTTGAATTTATCAACAGCATTTTTATCTGGAGGATGTAATGCTCAATGGTAGAGCAGTTACCTACCATGCCAGAGGCCCCGGGTTCCATCCCAGTACTGGAAGGGTGGGAAGAAAGCTGTTTGGGGGGAGTTTTGTGTGTATTGTGAGGCTCCGTTTGCAGGTGGGTCTGCTGCTAGGGTTGTTAAGAGTAAATTGACTCATCGTTCATCCCACATTGTTCCTCTGTATCCAGGTAATGTCCCCAGTTCTGTGGCTAGTTTTGACTTTTGTTAAGATAGGCACTCCATTTCCTTTCAGTGTTCACGAAGTATATTTTCTTCTTTGCTTTTACTTTTGACTTACATGTTTTTATGTGTGTGTTATACATATTTATATGTGTTTATATATATAAAGTTCTTGGTTTCAAACAACACACACGTGTACACACACACACACACACACACACACACACACACTTGAATCATGTCAGATTTTTAATCCAATCTAACAATCTCTGTTTTTTTAATTGGTATGATTATGCAATTTATGTTTAGTATTATTATTACATGTTTTGATTAAACTTTGTTTTTCTGGGGTTATAAATCTTCCATTAGATCTTTGTTTTCTTTTTCTTTTTTTATGTAGATTAATTGAAGATTTTTATGATTTACTTTAACCATGTTGTGAATTTGTGATTTATACATTAAAAATTTTTAGTTGATTGTCCTAGAGGGAGATATATATATATGTGTGTGTGTGTGTGTGTGTGTGTGTATTATATACAATATATACATATATATATCTTTACCTCCAGTCTACTTTGAGAAACAGTTTTGTTTTTTTCCTTAATAATGTTATTTTAATTAAAGTATAGTTGCATCATTTCCTCTCTTCCCTTTTCTTCCTCCAACCCCCTCTGTTTCCCCTTACCCCATCTCAAATTCATGGCCTCTTTTTCTTTGTTAAATATGCATACACACCCACATATACACACATAAATATACAAATACAACCTGTTGAATCTGTTTAGTTTTGCTTATGTGTATATGATGTCAGGGCCGACTGACTGGTAGTGGATATAACCTTAGGGGGCTTATCTCCGGGGAAGACTAATTCTTCTCTTAGCATTGTTAGTTGCCTGTAGTTCTTTTTCTAGGGGCGGGGCCCTTAGGATTTCCTCTTTTCCCATTAGCTGTTAGCATTTTCCTCGTTCAACCCTTGTTTAGGAAGCCATGCTGCTGTGGTAACATGGTTGCGGCTTCCCTGTCATCTCTAGGAGATACACTCTCCCAGATTTCCTGGTCCTCTGACTCTTAGACTCTTTCTGCCCATCTTCCATGGTGTTCCCTGAACCGTAGGTGCAGGAGTCGTGTTGTAGATGTATCCGTTGGGGCTGAGCACCTCATGGTTCTCTGCATTATCACCAGTTGTGGTTTTCTGGGATGGTCTCCATCTTCTACAAAGACAAGCTTCTTTGATGAGGGTTGAGATCTACACTTCTCTGTGAGTGTATAGACAAGTATTTAGAATGCTGTTAGGAAGTAATCTGGTCTAGCAAAGTGGCAGCAGTAGGTTTCCAAGATCTTTTTCTTTCTGTATGTCTTCCTACTTGATGTTTTCTGAACATCTCGAATTTGTCCTTTAGTATCTTAATTAATTTTGGACATATCTTTTCAAATATTTTTTCTCTCCTATTCCACCCTTTCCTTCCAGAATTCCAAGTCCATGTGTGATATCCTGCTTGATGTCTTCCTGTTGCCCACGGTTGTTTGGACTTCTCTCACCCATCTCAGTCCCCCTTGTTATCTGGGTCCATTTTGTGCTAAATAGAATGACAGAACATCTGAGTTTGGATAATTTATGAAGAACAGAGGTTTATTGCTAAGTCTAGATGATGGGAAGGGCAAAGTCTAGAATCCCGCATCTAGTGAGGATCTTCCTGCTATGTCATGAAGGGGGGCAGCAGAAAAAGCAAAAGAGTGCACATCCCAAGTCTTTTGGGATCAATTGAATTAGCATCATTCATGATGGCAGAGCCCTTAGGACCTAAATACTTTCCATTAGGTTGAACCTCCCAACACTGCTGTGCTGCACAGGGTGGGGCTGGGGTGTGTGTCAAGCTCCTACCACGTGCTTTATTTTGGGTACATAGTCTACTCAGAGATACCTTTATGTTTCCACTTGAGTTATTTCTAGTTACCTATATTCATATTTATCTTCTTCAAGTGTGTTGAACATACTGGGAGTTGGTGGACGGCTTTCTTCATCTTTACCACTGTATTTCTGTGGTTCTAGCATTTCAGTTAGTATCCTTAGCTTACAGTAGTGGTACATTTTCACGTATGTATGTATCTTCTTTGACTTTTCCACTAGTGTCTAATGTAACACATTAGTCATCGGTATTTTGAATTTTATTTCCAATATACCTAATATCTAAGTCATGCCTGAGTCTGATTTTATTGATTACTTTATTTTTTCTTAAATGTTAAAAGTTTTTTTAAATGCATCTCAGAATTGTTTGAAATTATAGACACCTAGGCAAATGTAATTTATTTCCAGAAATAGGTATACCTCTGCTTTCAATAGGCTATTTTTGTGGGTTTTGGGTTAATGTGGTAAGGAATTGGGCAGTGTTTGGGTTGTTCCTGTTGCTCTGGCAACCCTTACTGAACCTAAGATTTCAGTATGTGTTGGAGTTACTCTGTGTTTAGGGGAAACATTGTGCGGCCAGAGGGATTTTCTTCAGGCTTCTATACTTCCCCACTTTCAGTCTTGGTACCCAGGTGGAAATCAGGCCATCCTGTAGGATTTGTATGTAGATTCTGGGGCTTGAACACAGATCTCCAGGCTTGGTAGTGAGCACCATTGCCTACTGAACCGTCTTGCCAGCCTTCACACTAGCTTTCACCTCTAGGTCTTGCCTCCCCCAGGCACCAAACTGTTGGTATTTGGGACTTGGGAATTTACTAACCTGGAGGTACTACTAACTGCTAATATTAAACTACTTGGTACTTAATTTACTAACTGTCTTGTGGTTCTCTTTCATCTGAAGCAAGGGCTGTGTGTCTGAATGCCAGGGAGGAGGCAGGCTCTATGATCTCATGCAATAGCGGAAGACCTCCAATACTGTGGGCCTAAGACATTTTCAGCTCTTCCCCAAGTCTGTCACAACAGCTGGCCTCAATGAATGCTCTCAGCATGACTGCTTTGTTACGTTTTCCTCCGTGGTTGAGGCTATTGTTCCATAGAGAAGATGGAAGGAAGGGTCTGTATGGTTTGATGTTTTTGTTACTGTGACCTAGTCCCTCCACACACACTGTGAGGAGACTTTGTCTAGTCCTACACTTGACCTCAGCCCTTCTGGGGGGATCCCTGGAGAGGAGGATGCATGTGGGCACAAATGCCCCTTCTTATCTTGTCCCCAGAGACTGTGTTCTCACCCTACTCTCAGCAATTCATGACGTTTTAGATGTGTTTGTCTGATGCGCGTGTGTGGGTGGGTCCTGGATCCTGGCCCAGGCAAACAAGTATTGCAGCCCCTCTTCCCATGGAGGGGCCTGACTCTCCTTTCACTGTGGGCTGGTCTGTTGCCCTGTGACCTCAGCTCTCTGAGGGGTTGTAGGAATGCTCAGACCGGCTAAGGCTGTATAGATTATACAGCTCTTCTTTGTTTTGAGATGAAGACTAACACT
>CABHPH010145621.1:55000-70000 GCA_902168325.1 Peromyscus nudipes | reverse complement strand
TAGGGTTCTGACTTTGTACATTAGAATATATAAAATGTTTTTGATTGAAATAATGTTGAATATTATTGATTTAATTGAAAATTAGTGAATTTAACATGTATTACATACACACTCTTTAAAATACTGTAATGAGAATGAGTGATAAGCATGAAAATCTTTTATCAAGTTTACAGTTCCATAGGAGTTGAAATCAACAAATAAGACTTTCTATGTTCTGTGGCACTACTGAAAATAGAGTGTTAAGGTTTATAAACTCATATATTAGGGCAGTTTTCAGACTCATCAGAAAAGTTTCTTTGTGCCATGGACAGCAGTTAACCCAGAAAAGGACAACTGGTCAAGTTCAGAGAATTAGTGTCTGGGGTGAGCTCAGCCACAAATAGGACATATTTCTGTTTATCTATATTATACTCCCTTCTCCCATGGCTCATAGACCATAGTGGAATAGGAAGTAGATTATAAGAGTCATTGGTTTGGGAAAACTGGAGTGAAATATTGTCTTCTGGACATGACAGGACCACTGCACTCATGAACTCTCAGCGGCTGTAGTTCTTTGTACAAGACTTGAACAAGATCAAGCTAGTTCACATTCTAGCATGGAGTAGGGAGGGGCTCACAAGCCTCCACCCCTAGGTGAGGACACTTAATAGATTCTGAGGAAGAGAGAGTTTTTTTTTTCTTTTTTTTCTTTTATTTTACAATACCATTCAGTTCCACATATCAGCCACGGATTCCCTTGTTCTCCCCACTCCCGCCCCCCTCCCCTTCCCCCCAGCCCACCCCCCATTCCCACCCTCTCCAGGGCAAAGCCTCCCCCGAGGACTGAGATCAACCTGGTAGATTCAGTCCAGGCAGGGCCAGTCCCCTCCTCCCAGGCTGAGCCAAGCGTCTCTACTAAGCCCCAGGTTTCAAACAGCCAACTCATGCAATGAGCACAGGACCAGGTCCCACTGCCTGGATGCCTCCCAAACAGATCAAGCCAATCAACTGTCTCACCCTTTCAGAGGGCCTGAGACAGTTGGGGGCCCCTCAGCCATTGGTTCATAGTTCATGTATTTCCATTCATTTGGCTATTTGTCCCTGTGCTTTATCCAACCCTGGTCTCAACAATTCTCGCTCATATAGATCCTCCTCTTTCTCGCCAACTGGACTCACGGAGTTCCGCCCGGGGCAGTTTTATTTAAAGGTGTGGCCTCTTGGTAAACTGACCATGCTCCAGGAATGGTCTCACATCCGTGAGAATATGGACAACACAAATTGGAACCTGTAGGTTATACATGAAGGTAGAAGTGGGTAGGGAGGTGGAGGGTGGATCTTGGAAGAGTCAAATAGAGGATTATGAGTTATTTAAGAGTTGAGATTAATTAATTAGTTAAGATTAAGAGTTGAATAGTGAATATACCCAAAATACATAAAAAATTCTCAAAGAACTAATACAAATATAATTTTTAAAAAGAAAGTTTTATAGAATAGATGTTTTTACTCACAAATATTTATGTTAAAATGATTTTTATCAATAAAAAGAATAGACAATGTTGAAACTAAGTCAGGGAGGATGGATAGAATTTATTTAGGTAGGTAAGTAGAAAAAGGCATTACAAGACAGAGAGATCACCTCATACAAAGCATAAATATAGGAAATGGATATATTGAACAATGTGATGCATTTGGAAGACTAAAGTCACATGAGGTTGTGAGGTGGACAAGAGTAAGCCTGGGAAAGGTATGACAATCATTTTTAAGGCGAAAACACTTTAAGCCTTTTTAGATGGGAAATGATTGAAGGTGTCAAAGAGGGGAGTTGTCTGTGAGGATCACACTGGCAGCAAGATAAAGTGGTGAGATCCTGAACTAGATGAAAAGGGGAGCTGGAGATGACATGTTACAGAGAATGAAGCTATAAATTTTGTGGTGACTTACTAGACAGTAACAGTGACAAAGATGGAGAAATTGGAGTAGTAATTCACTGCATTGAGAAACCCCAGAGTATTTCTATGGTGTGGTGGAGTTTGAATTTAGAAGTACAAGAGAATAGAAGAAGGAAAGCAAGAGTTCAGTTTTCGACTTGCTAATTGTAATTGCCTGTAGAACATCCAGGTGGAGAGCACCAATAGATGGAAACAAGGGCTTGAAGCTCAACCGAGAGATGAGGCTGCAGATAAGTATTTGCTAATCATCAGCATCTAGGTGGTAGCTGAAGCTATGTGTGTGATGAGATCACCCACTGAGAAGATACCGAGAAGTGCAGCGAGTTGAAGGGCTGACTTAGGATTCCAATAACAGGGTTCTGAGAACCTATTACCTATGTAGCAATGCTCCCCGAAACCAAACAACCAGCTTAATACTTTGGTTCTCACCCCTAGACTCTATCTCTGGAACTAAAATAAAAGACAAACTAAAAGCCGTGCAAAACATAAGTAATCGCTCAGGTTTTCAATAATACTTTAACGTTTACTAAGCACTTTCACACTTGTTATCTCATTTTATCGCTGTAACATTCCTGTGGAGATAGTCAAGGCAGGAACTTCTCTTTCATCCATTTTAATGATGACTGTGTATTTTTAAATAGAGTAACAAACTTCTGTTGTTTCTTGACTCGTTTCGGGGTCACATATTAGATGTCCTGATATCAGATATTTACATTATGATTCATAATGATGGTAAAATTACAGTTATGAAGTAGCAGTGAAATAATTTTGTGGTTGGGAGTCACCACCCCATGAGGTACTGTATTAAAGGATCGAGACATTAGGAAGATTGAGCACCACTGAGCTACACTCTTAAGAAAACCAGTTCAGGGGCTAGAAAGATCCTCAGAGTTTAAGAGCACTGGCAGCTATTTCAGAGGTCCTGAGTTCAATTCCCAGCAGCTGCATGGTGGCTCACAGATGGGGCTCACAGATGGGGCATGTAGACATACATGCAAACAGAACACTATATACATAATAAATAAATTTAGAAAAGAAAAGAAAACCAGTTCAGAAGTAGGACTGCTTATGGTGATCTTACCTTATATTTATAACACTCTTTGTGTTTCATTTTGATTTAAAATAGTGACCCATTAATTAGTAATTATTTTTAAGTTAATAACCAAGCTACCATGTTTCATTATGGCATTTTTATATATAGATGTCATTTTCCTTGTTTTCTACTGCCTTCTCTTTGAGAAATTGTCCATCCCACTTGGGAAGAAGATGTGACAGAGGTGGTTGTGGTGATGTATTGTGCCCGCAGTATACTGTGTCTCAAATAAAATTTACCTGAGGATCAGAGGAAAAACCCAGCCACTATATTAACATAGAAGTCAGGCAATGATAGCACACTCCTTTAATCCTATCACTGGGGAGGCAGAGATCTGTCTGGATCTCTGTGAGTTCAAGGCCACACTGGGAACAGAGCCAGGCATGGTGATACATGCCTTTAATCCCAGCACTAGCCATAGAGGTCTGGAGATCTGTACAGACAGGAAGTGACAGAGGTGGGCAGAAAGAGGAAGTAATGTAGCTGGGCCGAGAGAGCAAATGAGAGAACAGAACAGAAAGGCATATAGGTGTGGGCAGACAGGAAGTAGGTTGCTTTGGAAGCTGTGGAGTTGGTGAAGTGAGGTTAGCTGTGGCTTTTCCTATTCTTCTGATCTCTCTCAGCTTTAACTCCAATTTCTAGCTCTGAGTTTTTTATTAATAAGGCTGTTTAGCAATTCATCTACAGGTGGTTATGCTGCAACTAAGGTCCAGATATATAAGACATCTTCCTGAGGATACATTCTTTGGTTTAAACAATTAGCACTATAGTAAGGGCTTATCAAGTTCTCACATCACTGCCTTTTTTACTGAAGTATCTGTTAATAGATGAGGAAAATAGAGCACTATGATGAGATAGCTTTATTGTTGTTTATTCAAAAAGATTTTTAAATTTTATTTTACAATATAATTTAATTCTACATATCAACCACAGATTCCCTTGTTCTCCCCCCTCCCACCCCCCCTTCCCCCCAGCCTACCCCCCATTCCCATCTCCTCCAGGGCAAAGACTCCCCCGAGGATTGAGATCAACCTGGTAGACTCAGTCCAAGCAGGTCCAGTCCCCTCCTCCAGAACCTGGAAACAACCTGGATGCCCTTCAACTGAAGAATGGATAAATAAAATGTGGTACATATACACAATGGAATACTACTCAGCAGAGAAAAACAATGACATCATGAGGTTTGCATGCAAAAAGATTTTTTCAAAAACATGAGAAAGTTGCGTTCAGAAAATACTTAGTCACATTTTATTCATGTTTATTGAAAAGAAAATAACACAAACAGGTTTTAAGATAAAGAAAAGACAGAAAAGAACTGACATCTCAGTTCCAATTCTAAATCCAGTGTCAAATGTATACAAATATTTCTCTTTTAAAAAAATTTAATTTGTTCTTTGAAAATTTTGTACATATTTTGAACATATCCATCTGCTTTGGATATTGCTCTGTATAAATAAACACTGATTGGCCAGTAGCCAGACAGGAAGTATAGGTGGGACTAACAGAGAGGAGAATTGAGGGAACAGGAAGGCAGAGGGGAAGATGACTGGAGCCGCTGCCAGGACAAGGAAGATGTAAGGTACCGATAAGCCACGAGCCATGTGGCAAAGTATAGATTAATAGAAATGGGCTAAATATAAGAGTAAGAGCTAGACAATGATAGGCCTGAGCTAATGGCCAAGCAGATTAAATAATGTAAGAGTCTGTGTGTTTATTTTATAAGTGGGCTCCGGGACTGGCAGGACTTGGCGGTAGCTGGAGAGAAATTCTCCAGCTACATCCATCCATCCCCTACTCTTCCCTGAGTCACTCCCCTTTCCCTATCCACCCAAAATTTGTGTTCTTTTTTTTTTTTAAATTAATCCTTCATGACCAAGTTGTGCTGCCCAAATATTCTTGAATATGTGCTCTTCCACTGGAGAGTGGTCAACTTAGTGGAGGCTACACCAGTGATTCTCAACTTCTGGAGTCATATATCAAATATCCTGAATACTTACATTATGATTCATAATAGTGGCAAAATTACAGTTATGAAGTAGCAGCAAAATAATGTTATGGTTGGGGGTCAGCACACCATGAAGAACTATATTAAAGGGTCGAGGCATTAGGAAGGTTGAGAACCACTGGACTACATTCTTTTTTTTTTTTTTTTTTTTGGTTTTTCGAGACAGGGTTTCTCTGTGTAGCTTTGCGCCTCTCCTGGAACTCACTTGGTAGACCAGGCTGGCCTCGAACTCACAGAGATCCGCCTGGCTCTGCCTCCCGAGTGCTGGGATTAAAGGCGTGCGCCACCACTGCCCGGCTTGGGCTACGCTCTTAAGAAAACTGTATGTCCTTCTCTCAGCAGCTAACAATTGCCAATAATGTCATGGCTTCAGGTGGGATTGTGTGCCCAGCTCCCCTCTCAGGGCTAGGACTTGGTCTGTCTTGGGCTTGTACAGGTTTTGTGCATGCTGTTCCAACTGCTGCGAGTTAATCTGTGCAGCTGCCTTGTTGTGTCCCAAAGATAATGTTTTCTCGTGGGTGTTTACTGCCTCTGGTTCTTACACTCTTTCTCCCTATCATCCTCAATGATCCTGGAGCTTTGAGAGGGTGCTGTGCTATGTATATTCCTTTTAGGGTTGAATATTATTCAGTCCCTTACTCTCTTCATCTTGGCCTGTAATGGGTCTTAATCTCCACCTTACTTTATGGTTAGTGTTGCTTATCTGGATGTGAGTGGAAGAAGGTTCCTTTTAAGAAAACAAGGAGGCTGGGGAGCTAGCTAAGTGCTTGCTGTGTAAACCTGAGGAATTGATTTTGACTCCTGGTGTCCAGTGTAAAAGATCTGGATATGGTAGGATATGCAGGAGGTAGAGAAAGGGCACTCCTTGGGGCTTGATGACTAGTCATCCTAGGCTAGTCAGTGAGTTCCAGGCCAGTGAGAGATCCTTTCTCAACAAGAAAGGTGGATGTCTCCTGAGCAAAAATACCCTCAGTTGACTCGAGGATGCACGAGAAGGTGAGGGAATAGTTCTCCATTGTATTTTGATGTGAAGGGTGGGTAAACTTTCACAGTATTGTGTTCTGATATAAAGGCTGGACTTGGGTAAACTTTCACAGCATGTGAAGCTGTCCTTTGCTATTCTCTAGCTTTCTGCTCTTTCTCTTCTCTCCCAGCCTCAGCATGGAGGAACCTAGTATTTTTAAACTGCTTAGAACTCTCCATAGAGTGACGTGTAGGGGTAGAAGGAAAATAGAGGCCCTCTGTCCACACCTGAAGTTTATATAGTCAGGAATTCCTCCTGCCCTTCTTACTTTTAGGATTTCTCTTGCTGTTCCTTTACTTTCTGCCCTCAGGAGGCAGGTCTCAGTGAGGAGGTAGTTTTGGAGGAAAGCAGTGTGAGTTAATGCATTCAGAATTGCAAGTAAATGATGGCTGGCTGGTGCCTGGACCTTCCCAGAGGTAACTGCAAGGGAGTGCTTTGTTAGATCATGTGAATTTCCATTTGGTAGACTTTCTGACTGTGTGACAAAGTGAAGTGAAAACAACAACAACAATGGAGCAGCTTGAGAGAAGCTATTTTTAGTTCAGAGTGTCACCAGAAGCAGTTCTGCCTGGGAGTGGGCCCCAGTCAACTCCCTTAAGCTGTTCCTGCTTTTCACACTTTCTTCCTTTCTTTTTTCACATCTTGAACTTAGAAACCTATAGATTTTTTCAAAACAACCAGATTAAAAATACAATAGAAGGGAGGAGGCCTCCTGTGGAATGGTGAGAAGCTAGGTTAACTGATTTAAAGCTTTGTATTTATTTGTCTAAATCAGGGTCTTTGGGAAGGGGTGTGTGTGAAAAGTATGGACTACTACAGAGTCATTCTAGAGGTGGAGTTGTTACAAGGCTTATTTTAAGAGTGACAGCTAACTTCTCTAAAATAACCATGGGACCTTTCACATGAGCAGTGACAGATCTCTCTGCATTGGCCCATCAGCAATCTGCATGTTTTCCTAAACATTATATGTTTCCATTCGATCCAACAGCCACAGATGAATACTCTGATTTTGAATGCTATTTTTCACTCCACACCACAATGTATCAAGTCAGGCTACTTATCTTGGTCATAATTTCCTATTGCATAAAAACACCCGAGGATTCTTTACTGACTGCCCTTTGTGAAAAAATAGCTTATGTTGGTTCATTGGAACTAAGACGTTCTCTATGGCTTGGTACTGACTAGAATTACCTGTAGTCTGGTAGTGGGCTGTGTCCAGCACCTCTTCAGAGGACATCAATATTTTCACTGTCATTGCTCTGAGTCTTGTGGGTAGGCTGAGTGTGTTTACATAACATGCTAATAATGTGTATCAAAAACTGCTTTTGAGAACTTTGAGGACAAATAAGGGCCTCTGCAAATATGGCAGAATGAGCTGAATCAAGAAGTACAGGAACACAGTGAGAAAGTCTGTGTTTTACCCACCACTTTCAAACAGACACCAAAGAAATGACAGTAGGTTTATGGAAATTCCCTTTTTAATATTATATGGAGTGTATTGCATGAAATTCATGGAGGCAGATTAACTGGGCTGGGAGTTATTTGAACTAGGGTGATGTGATTATTGTGGGCAAGAAGAGAGATTTGGGAGGCATCTAGAAGGCAATAACTAAGGTATTTATTGATAGATTTCATATAGAGGTGGAAGAGTTAAAGTTTATAGCTGGAGCAATTGAGTAAATTGTGATGCAGCCTTGCTAGTTAGATGAACTAGCTTATGGAGACATTTGTGTTTTTACGGGAGTTTACTGAAGGTACTTGAAAGTTAGAATTTTAGGTAGGAAAGGAGGTCAGTTGATGGAGTCCTTTTTTCTCATTTTATGTTTGATTATGCTCAAAGAGAAGATTCAAGCACCACTCATATCATATGCAGTGAGACATATAAGGTTGGAAATGTTCAATGAAGCTTCTGACTCAAGTCATTGTTTATCACATTGTGCTTTGAAGAACACTGGGGATGCTACCCAGGTACCTCAAGGCTGCTACGTAGGTCAGTAAGAAGTAAGTGGATGAGACTCCGCATTTGCTACAGCTGCAGTCAGGGTATATATCAGTTACATACACCTGATTTGCACATAATATTTTGTTAAAATCAGTTTTCTGCTAGCATCAAGTTTGAAAATTACTGGTTTCAGCCATTTAGTTTTGGATCATGGTCATCACTCATTTCAGCAGTAGTTTCTGAAGTTCCTCATGTCAACAACTGTGACAGATTATACTGTGGAGAAGAATTCTTTCCAGTTTCACCCTAGAGAAGCTTTCATAAGGTATGTACATGAAGAATCATGTAATACAAGGGAAAGGATAACTGATATAAGTCAAACATAGATACCTTGCTGGGGGAGTCCCCGAGGGAAGGAGGAAAGCAACAGAAAGAGAAAAGGGGGGATCTCATTTCACATCTAGCTTATATAGGATGTATGAAAACAGAACTTGAGAAGATGTTATGTAGATGATGACAGCAGAGCCCATTTGACATCAATAAGCACAGAATCTGCATGTGCAGAAATGGAGCTGTAAGGGTAGTTGAGATTTTGGACAGTAAAATATAGTGGAATAACTTTGGAGAATGTGTAGAACTTTTGTTTTTTTTTTTTTTTCAAGACAGTGTTTCTCTGTGTAGTTTTGGTGCCTGTCCTGGATCTCGCTCTGTAGACCAGGCTGGCCTCCATCTCACAGAGATCCACCTGCCTCTGCCTCCCAAGTGCTGGGATTAAAGACATGTGCCACTACCACTGAGCCATAGAACACATTTTATATTTCTGTTTGTGTACAAGATCGGAAGATGCAGCAGGAGGCATGATGTGGGAGCAGATTGTGAAGGTACTCAGTTTCAAGGCTTAAGACAATGATGCAGAAGGACACTGAATAGTTTTGAGCAGAAGAGTGACATTGACTAGAGAAATTACATTCATCATGAGAAATTCAACTGCATGAGGTACAATTCTGTGCTGTATAAAGTGGACCTTGCAGTATACACAAGCCATAATCTCATCCTGCCATTGCATGTTAGTGCGGTTGAATGAAAACCTTTCCCTGGAAGAAACATTTGCAATGTATTCCCACACTCACCCAAGCATATCATATTGATTTCCATAAAATCGTTGCCGTAGAAATGCATATTTGTTGTGTAGTTTTGTCAAGGGTTGAGTGGAAGGAGATGACCCAGGTGGAAAAATCTGATTTAGGAAACAGGGGAGAATAGCAACAATCAGCTAGCAATCAGGAAACTTAAAAAAAAAATTAGAGTAGACCTCCTTTTAAACAGTGAGCTTTTGAAATGTCCCCCGAAGTATTCCTCCAGGAATTGCCCACAATGGCAAAGATCCAAGAAGGGTAATTAACACACCTGCATTTCACTTAGAAAATGTGCCAAGTGTTCCTTACTGCCTGAGCCATATGGTTCTAATTGAGTCTTCTTGGACTGACTTGCGATTCTCTTTGACATATGCAATGAATTACTATACTGAGAAACATTATAAAGAGTGTCCTTTCATATGAATTCCCAGAAGTTGGATAGTCTTTTTTTTCTGGGCATGCAAACCCAGTGCTCCACTTAAGCCAAAAAAAATGAGTGGGCGAGCATCTGCTTATTTTAAGATGGGGTACCAATAATGTCCTTTACTTCTCTTATGTACACCTGCTTTTCTGTGACTGGAGACTGATTTTGAGCCTCTGGGCATCCAGTTCTAGCTGCTTTCCTTTGATATTTGACTATGTTTTTCTCTGGGAAAACCGAAGCCATCTGCTGTGAGCGTCTTCATTGGCTGCCCTTTGGATGGAAACTGGCTTTGAAAATAACCCTAGAATTTTCTCTTTCCCTTCTATATAGCTCCTCTTCTTCAAGGATCATCTGCTGTACATTTTAAATCTCATCTGCTATTTAACTCTATTGCTCACCTAGATGCAATTTTCTTGGCCTCTAGTCTCCATGTGTGTTGAGTTATTCTACATTCTAAACTTGTTTTTGTTTTTCTTACTTCTGTCTCCTCTCTTGATAGATTCATTATATTTTGCAGCTTTATTGAGGTATGACTAATATGCAAATAAATTGCACATAGTTAATGCATATAATTGGGTAAATTTGGATAGCAATTATAACACTTTACTATCAAGGTAAGAAATATATTCATTGCCTGCAAAAGTTTTGTTTCCCTTTGCTCATTTGTTTTCTTCACTCTCTGTCTTATTGATTCTGTTTCCTCACAGCCTATGCAGTAATCTTAGCTAATGTTTACTGAGTACCTTATATAATAATTTAACTCTATGAATTCTCAGAATAACCTCATGGAGTAAGCACTGTTTATTGTTACCATGATTTTAGAATGAAGAAACAGCCATGAAGGTCAGGAACCTTGTCCAAGGTCATATAGGCAGTCAACAGTAAAGGCTGGATTCAAATGTAGGCACTGTTTGCAGAGTTGGGTCCATTTACCACCATGCCACCCCGTCTCCCATGAACACCTTTGAGATCAGTGATTTTCCACTGAAATTCATCAAGGACTATTTAGTTTTTCTTTGTCTCTTCCTGAAACTTTAGAAATCAGTTTCTGACCATGTTGCCATGACCTGTTCTGGAAATCTGTTTTTTTTTTTTTATATTTATATTATTGCTCTTTCTTAATCTTTTGTATAGATTCTTCTTCTATTTCTTTGGGTCTAGTTTGAAAACTATTTTCTCATTATATTTACATGCAAATACACTTTCACAGTTTGAGTACCATGTGAAGAATCCTTAAACGTATGTGTCTTATCCTTTATTAAGTCAGCAACAATCACTGCTGGAAAGACTATCTCAAGTGTCATTGAAACACCAATGTGAACTCTAAAGACACTACTGCACTCGTAGATCAACATTTTGAAAGTGGGACTAGTCACTTTTTCCATGCTTCTGATTCCCTTCTCATGATTTCTATGGTTTGGACAATGGTATTTGTTTTCATTAAAACTCAAAATTTGAAACAATTCTTTAACATACTGTGCTTCTCAGTTCTTAGAGATTTGGTCAGACAGTAAACACTTGGTAGGGATTCAGTCAACATCTACTGTGTAGCAGGCTTTGTGCTAAGCATTGAGGATACAACCGGTATCAGAATTTTCTATATTCATAACGCTTAAACTTTACTTAACATTACGTGGTTGGCTCTTTACCAACACCCCTTTTCAAATTACAGTGATTTCAAGAGTAACTGCATTCCATGCTCTCAAAATTATGTTAATTAATACTGTGATTTATATAGACAATTCATCTTTCATGAATTAGTCTTTAATAAATATTAATTGAACATTTTCTGTGTGCCACATGGTGATTTAGGTGATATAGCTCTGAACAAAATTGAAAAAGCCTTATCCTTCAAGGTACTTTTAGTGGGGTTATACATTTTTCCCATCGTCTGCCATTCAATTTTTGTTTTTTCCATTATAATAACATTCAACAACTAGCTATAGAAAACATTGATAACATTGGGTGACTAACGCTACACTAAGAGGGAACACCAGTGGATTCAGATAGGATATAACTATGAAATAAAAATAAAATGCATTTCTTTTGTTGTTTAAACCTGTCTTAGTTTATTGGGAGTGATATGCAACAGATAGCCTTATGTTGTTTATATTTATCAATCTCTAGCAACAGACCAGATGGAGGAATTTTTAAAAATGCCAAATAAGGCTGCCATTATTGTTTGATGGCATCTGAGAGAAAGAGCACATGAGCAGTGCTCATAGCTTTGGCCACTCCTAGGGAAAGTTATGACATTGGTTGCATTCTGTTTTTAATAACTTTTGCTTCTCCTTTTCATCTTGTTTACTTTCTCTTTTAAAACAATTCTAAACTTGCAGTTAGCCCCAGACTTTTGTCCCTAAGTCTTATGAAGCTACGTATATATGAGTTACAGAACAATGAAATATAAATATCTCGGGATGCTTGAGACAGCCTGCTCACCCCAAGATCCTCACTGGTCCCTGTAATACTTCTTTTCCAAAGACATTCAGATAGACCATATGCTTCTAACTCACTCTGTGTCCTCATCTAATAGTGGAACATTGTACTGAAATGCAATGTAGTAGATGTGTTAAAGTATGAACTTGGACACGAGTCTTTTCCTGATGCTGCACTAACTAGATGTATAATTTGGATAAACTACTTCCTTTTTGTGGCCTTAATTCCTCAACTCTAAAATAAGGGGTTTGAACAAGCTATTCCTTCCATCTCCTTTCCAATTTAGCATTCCAGGATTCTAGTGAGATGGATCAGTGATAGAATCTGGCTTGGCTTGGCGTCATTGTATATCAGTTTTCCATGGTGACAAAATGCACACAAATGATAGGGATAATCTGCTGCATTTTTTAGAGATTAGGAGTTTCTTTACTACTTTCGAAGGCATTCTGGTTCTTGTGGGCCAGAATTTAAAGTATGGAGTTAATGAGGACAAGGTCAAAAGGGCCATTTACCACATGAAACAATTTGTTTCCTGGCTATAGTCTATACATTAACAGCTACCGTATACCCTCCAGTCATTCCACTAATATAACTTTCAAGGCAAGACTCAGCATGATTGTCTGTGCACTTAACTGTTCATTCTCAAAGCCAGGAAAAGAGCTTAACTGACTTTTAGGAAACAGAATTTTTGAGAGATGAAGGTAGCATGATCATAATCAGCAGAGGTCACCATGACTTGTGGAGGTGACTCTCTGTCTTACATCAGCCGTAAAGCTCATGACAAGAACAGCCAGCAAAAGACCAGCCAGAGAAATTATCCAAACGCCTCTGCTTTGTCAGTCAGAGGTAGTACCTCTGACAACCATGAGCCTAATTATGGCCTGGAGAAGCGAAGATGAGAGAACTGTTTGTAGTAAAAGCCATCTGGGTTTTGTTTCTAGTTTTGAACACAAAGCATAACATTCCCAGGCATTTTCAATGGTTCTGCCAGATGCTTGAGACTCCTTTTTATATTTTTTATGTAAAATAGCTGAACATGGATGAGGAATGAAACCTTCATTCTCTGCACTGTGAGAATATATTTGGTCACCTAACAGGGGAAGTCTAGCACTCTGTGGGTGCTATTTCATCATCAGTGACAGTGTGGTACAAACCAGTGATTTTCATGTGTGGCCAGTGTGGCTAACTGAGGTCATCAATGATCCACATTGTAAATGGGGTTTGCTTCTTACCCTTGAAAAGTAATGGTTTGGTTAAGCAACTCTTTATAGCTAAAGTGGATGTATGAGTAAGGATGTCCCAGGCAGCTAGGCTTTTTAGCAGAGACTTATCCAAAACAAGGTAAATGAAGATGGGAGAAGCAAACAGAGAAGAATAAGGTCATCAGGACAACAGTATGCACCTCTAGGGAATATTATGGCCAAGGCTAGAAATGCCATGGAGAAGGTGCCATTGAATGCCCATTGAATATGGAAAATTGGGGAAAAAGAGCTCTTAGCTCAGATAGTGCAGCTTAGTGTTCAAACATACATGAATTGGAATTATGTACCCGTCATTTACTACTTATTTGGTCTTAGGAAGATCACTTAGGTATATTGAGGCCTTGTTTTCTCGTCTGAGTAATAGAAATAGTAACAAGAATTAACACAAAAATGATAGCTCCCTATGATTTTGGCTCTAAAGGTTTAGGATCACATGCAGTTTTCTTTGTTCCAAATCTACTCACTCTGTCTCCAGGCCTGTAATAGAAATCACACTGGAGACATCCCATGCATACATATCGAAGCTAAGGAACATTAAAACTAACTCTTGTTTTCAACTGGGTATGAATCTCAGTTCTTGTTTCTTCATGACAGTGGTTGTACTCAAGGAAGGCACATCCTTATGAAGAAATCATTTAAGTATTGTGAAAGGATCTTTGGATGTTAGTGCTTCAAACTCCTAAGTCTTACTAAATAAGGTATAGCATGACTGCACTACACACTAGAAAATGGAGCTCTAGGAAGGAAATGATCAATAATATTATCACAATAATCAAGAGATGAATAATAAGAAAATGTCTGAGGATTCAGCCACAACTTACCAGAAGAGTTTTGATGGTAAAACATTCCTTCATGATAGAATGGCTTTTCTCCATGAAATACAATGTCAGATTTTCTGTAGAAAGAAGACTCCTTGGGATGTAGGATGTCTTTACTGACTCCCATTCGAATGAAGAAGAAAAGCAGTGAAGAACCCCATTTGGCACTGACTTTCCAGGTAAATTTGGAGACTATATGGTTTCAAAGGCATTTTTTGTACTTTTAGATACTGTAAGTATTCTGATACAGTCCAGTGATTTAGGGAGTTTCTGTGAGCACAGACGGTTTGTGAGCAGAAGGGTCTTAGAAGGGAGGAGGGTGAAGGGGTACTGGTAAAAAGGAGGCTTGGGATGGCCAGGAAAGGAAATAAAAGCCCAAGTATGTAAACTTAGAATGGCTGAGAAGTGGGAGAATAGGAAGCTGAAGTGCGTGGACAGATAGGTGAATAGGCAATTGCACTAAACAGCTTTTGACTTTGGAAAGGTCACCTCCCCAATAAAGAGGCTGAAAGGTGTGTTCTCTGTACAGACCTTGGATTCTGAGTTTTATTTTCTCTTCTTTTATCATTGCACTGCCACCTAGTGCATATAAAGGACACAGAGGTGCAGCTACCAAGAAGCAATACAGAGCATTCAGTTTATAGAACAAATGTTTTGCCGACAAACGTGACTGTGGAAACAAAGTGCAGTGACAACTTGATTGTAACTTAGATTGTCCAGACTGCCTTTCTACCCAAGGTGTAGTTTTCCTTTCTTGACCACTGTCTTGCTTTCCTCGGGCACCGATCCTAGTCAAGAAGAACCTAATTTTATCAGAGTGAATTGATTTTGTATCCTTTTTCAGAAAGGAAGAGAATTCTTCATGCTTATCTACCAATGAATAATGTTAAAAAGAAAACAAAAAAGGACTGGATAGGCTCTGGTAAAGA
>CABHPH010145621.1:0-52500 GCA_902168325.1 Peromyscus nudipes | reverse complement strand
TAAAAACGAAGAAGCAGTGCAAAGGAAAAAATAAAAAAGGAGAAAACTCAACAAGATACTCAAAATACTGTCAAAAATATAGCACTGTGGATGACGGTTAATTCAGAAACTCTCAAGTGATCCAAGTATAGAGAATGTCAGTGGAGTGCTCATCCTTAATGGGACATCTGTATCCCGCCTCACCGCTCTGGCTCAGGGACTATTACGGAAGAAGGGGTGGAAAGATTGTTAAGAGCCAGAGGCCCAAGAGGATAGGAGCAAAATAGTGTCTTCTGGACATAGCAGATGCACTCATAAACTCATAGCAGCTGTGGCTGTACAAGATTAAGCTAATTAATAGTCTAACATGGAAAAAAAGGGCCTCAAGACCCTACCCCTCAAATGAAACTATTGATAGTTGGTGAATTCTGGGTAGAGAGACACGTTTTTTTTTTTTAAAGTCAAGCATGCTCTCGTGGATGGCCCTGTACCTTGGAGTGTATGATGAGCTCGATCTCTGGAGGAATGCAAGTGTTCTCCAGGCCCACTCCAAGGCTAGAATAGGTGTGGCCTAAAGGGCTATCTTATAGGCACACAGTTCTCATCTGATAATAGTGTTGATCTAAAGATTGCCCCACACTCTGGTTTTCATGCAGGGGCTTCCGTTTCTTCCATGTTCTTGGTCTTGATACAGCATGCCTGTTACGAGACTGAATTTAAGTTCCCTCTGCTAGCTTTTATGGCCTTCTCTCTAGCAGCCAGTGTCTTGCTTCCTGTTTCCTTCTGTACTGCCTGAAGTTGGAGAAGGGATGGTGGAAGCAGTTAGCCATCTGGCCTAATGCTACTTTTCTGATCAGTTCCCAGGTATTGGCTTGGTGGCTGAGACCCTATGACTCTGATTAGGACAGAGTTTCACATGGCTGGCTTGGTATTACGCATCAAGCCTGAACTTAATTCTCTCACGATCCCCGAAGTGGGAGGCACCTCTCTCCATGCTGGGATATTTAAAACTAGAGGAGAAGAGGTATGTGATCTTTTTCTTTTCTGTCTCCTTCAATTTGTCTTTTCATTTTGCTATACTAAAAGCAGATACTAGGGTCTCTCATTTGATTTCTTTACATCTTGTGTTAGTACTTTCATGTGTGAACTAGCTGTTCAACTAACTTCATGTGTCTGTGGGATCTTACTCATCATCTTGCCTCACTCCATCACATTGTAATTTTCATTTGCATATTTCTAACAGTTATAGATACTGAGTAGTGTTTCATAATTCACTATACAAATTTCAGCATTATGTATGCATATTATGCATATATAATTGCTTTAAAATTATTTAAATTAATTTGTTAAATTTTCCATGCATTTGTATGTGCTTTTGAGTGAGTGAGTGTGTGTGTGTGTGTGTGTGTGTGTGTGTGTGTGTGTGTGTGTACATTACAGCAGATGTGTGGAAGTCAGGGGACAACCTAGGAGAGTTATTTCTTTTCTTCTACTATGTGGAAGCCAAGTATTGAACTCAGATCATCAGGTTTCAAAACAAATACTTTTACTACCTGAACCATCTCAATGATCCTTAAGTCTTTTTTGGAGAGCATATTGGTACAAGAAGAGTTGTATCCAAAGCACTTTCCATAAAGGATCTCAGAATGACACTTGCCTCGAAGAAGGGAGGGTATGTAAAATATTTTGGCTGATCTTATTCGGTTCCTGTTGATGGGAAAAGAGATAGCATGATACAAAATGAAACATAGTCTAAATATCAGTTAGACTTCACTTTGTTGTACTCTCTTTGTACATTTTTTGGTCTGATTAAAACAGTAATTAGTCTATGTTGGTTCCATTTTTCTAATTTGCTGGTTTAAGTATCATTATTTCAGCTAATGTAGTCAATTGCTTGCTAATATGTATTACATGTGGTTAGATAATGATTTCTGTCATTACACCTGAGATAAAATCCCTTGTTTCTATTATCTTTCAATTTTACTGTCTGGACGTTAGGTCCCTGTAGGCCTTTGAGGTAGATGATTGGCATACAGTATATGGAGAAAGGACTCAGCCAATTATCTAGAATTCTTTAGCTAATGGAGTAATTCTGAGATAAAGGAAGGCTACAAGTTCACAAGTTTATGCTCTTTCCCTATGATGTACAGAGCTGGGAAGATGACAGATCCTCAGTAAAAATCTTATGTGACAAAGAATACCAAAGAATTGGATATTTAAAATGAGAAGGAGGTCTAGGGAGTTGAAGACTACAACTTACCTTGTAGAAGGCAGATGGAAGTTATTTCTAGCTTGCATTTGGCTTATTATTGCTCTTCAGAAATTCATGAGATGATTTACATCCTTTCCTCTGGACAGATGACTCTGTTATGGACCCAAGTATTCCAGTTACTATTTATTGGCTATATTATTGTAGTTCTTGGAAGCATGAGCTATAGCTTTGAAAAGACCATGTGTACAGAGACACTTAGTAACAGGTTTCTGTGTTACTTCATTTCTTTCTGAGAGCAATACTTCTCTTGGACTGTACATGCCACAAACTCCTCTAATTTCTCTCTTATTTCTCTCCTACAAAATGAAGTGTTATAAAAACTTTAACTAGAAACTTGTCCTAGTACAAATAAAGTGATTTTGTCAGCCATACTAAAAATTAAAGAATTCTCTAACAATATAGTTCAATTCAATTTTGTTGTTGTGATAACCAGAGCCCTTACACAGTCAAATTATTCAAAGAAGGGGGATCCCACTTCCTTCTTGGTAATTTTAACAGTTAATATTCGCTGAAGGTGCTTTCTGTCTCACAGTATACATATTAGTCAGTCAAATTTTTCAGTGCTGTGACTAATACTGTAGCGAAAAAAATTGACTCCCAATTTCAGACATTTTAGTATATGATTGGCTTGCTCCATTGCTCTTTCCTCTACAAAGTTTCTCACCTCATGGCTGTCGGGAAGGAGTGAGAAGTGACAAAAACAGGCTGGGGAAAAGGTATGTCTTTATTTAGCATACCCCAGTGTATCGACTATTGCCAGCTACCTTTAGGGCTTTCCTATATGTCAGTCCCTTCAGAAACCACCCTCACAGAAACATGCAGAAGAACATTTTTTCTAATCACCTAAGCATCTCTTAATCCAGTAAGATTGACTGTCAAAATTAACCATTACAATACATTCATGTTAACAGAGCCCTCGAGAGTTGTTTGGGGGTCTTCATATTCTTCTTTTATAGTTAGGGCAAGGTCAGAAACCACCTTGCCAGTTTATGAGGCTTTGGTCTCTTAGATGATACCTGGCAAAAGCCCTGAGGACTTTTCTATAGATCTGAGATAAAATAGTACCCAGCTCTTAGCTCTAAAGAAGATTAATTTGAGGGACACTGGAAAACTTTCCACTATCACAGTGAAAACCCTGGACAGCTGCCCATGGTTATGGAAGCTTTATGGTCCAGTGGTATATGCTTAGGTATCCGTGTTGTAGTGCGTATGAGTTCTGAGCCATCTAACTCCCTTACCTAGAACTGGTCTGAAGAAACTAGTCAAGCAAGACACAGGTAGGCAGAGTGACCGAGTCTATCTTTTCATTGTTCCCTTCTTTACTTTCTCCTCTTCTCTTCATTATTATATTTGCAAAACAATTTCTCTCCCTTCCACTCTCTTTCTACCTTTCCTGTATGACAACTAGCATGGGATCCTCCACCATATTCTTCGACAAAGCGTTACCGATAATGTATGCCCTTGAGAACACAGTAGCAGGCAGCCCTAACCCTAAAGGTGAATCAGTTCATCATCATTTTGGGCTATTACTCACCCCTTTTATCCCATATTTAAATAAGTTGCAGTAGAAGAGAATTTCATAGGATCTCAGTGTCATGCTGAATACAATCTTTAGCCCTGTAGTGGAGAATATGAAGAACAAGTCTATAATTCAATGATTGGGTGGATGGGAGCTTCAGAAGTATTAGTTTTTTTTGAAAAAGAATTATCTATAAGACAAATATTCCAAACACAGGACTTTTCTGTCACTTTAGTGAATAAAATTCTAGTGTGTCTAATAAAGAAGGGAAAAATGGTGTCTGAAACAGTAAGGCTGGTTTAAAGCCACTAAAACCTCTTTCAATTTATGGTCTATGGTAGTCTAGTTCACTGTGGTTACTCAGATTAAGGGACAATATTTTATGATTAAAGAGGTCATCCTGAAGGGACAGACCTCATTGCTTTTTCTGTTCTGAAGAGATTTAAAATAAAAGACCCCAGCATGAAATCAAAGTACAGTTTATAAGCTTATTTTGATAAGTGCTGACCAAGCAATACTCTGCCCTAACATCTCTTTTCCTGGCCTACTGTGGCTTTTGATAGGAGACTGATGACCTCCTTCTGACTTTCACCCAAACTCTTCATGTTAACATTGGACTGGCCACTTGGCTTTGATCCTTTTGGAGCATTGATTCTACTAGCTGCCTGTCCCAGCACCTGACCCTCATTAGGCAGCCATTTCTGTCTGGAGACCATGCTGTGGAACTCCCCCACACTGGCATGAACTTTGTTTATACTTTGGAAAGCACCCAAAGACTTAACTCTGGGAGATGATCTTCTTAGAGCTCAGTATTAAAAGGAAAATCTGTGAACTGCTTCTTCATTTTCCAGTGAACTACTTCTCTGATTCCTAGCCACTGATTCATAGCAGTACAGAATTGCTTGACTTTCAACTTGTAAATTCTCTAAGCCTGGCAGCTAGTACAACTTGCAACTAGTTCCACAAAGAAAGGATATTTATTGATTCTAGACCAAAAAGGAAAGAAACAAATGCTTAGGAACTTTTGTTTTCTGGCTTTATAATTTTAATTAAAATATAATTACATCACTTCCCACCCCCTCCTACTTAAGATCCTCCCATGACCCCCACTTCCTTTCAAATTGATGGCCTCTTTTTTCATTGATTATTATTGTTACACATACAGAAATCCACACATGAACACACGCATATACATAAATATACATATTTAGCCTGATGAGTCTGTTTTGTGTTGCTTGTGTATATATGATTTCAGGGATGGCCACTTTTTCTCTCATGATCCTATAAATCTTTTACCATTAACTTTTGTTTTCTTAATTTGACTCTTCAGAGCCTGTTTGGAATTGGTAAGTATTTGATAGACACAGAGAAAATACAAAAACAAAACAAAACAAACAAAAACAAAAAACCCCCAAACAATACCAACAACAACCCCCCCCATAAAAAACATGATAGTTCAATCTAGACTTCAAAAACTATGGGCTCTTTTCTTGGGGATACCATACACTTGTGAATCCAAGTATCATTATGAAACCCTACAATATGGCATCTGGTGGGGTTAACAGGAAACGCTGAGGTGAATTTTATGCACAGATATTGATGTTTTCTTTTGTCTTTCCAAAGATGCTCCAGCACTGGGGTCCTCTGACTGGTATCCCTGAAAATGCCCTGCACAAATACTTCTCCAACCCCAGATTTCCAAGCAACAAGAGTTAATGCATTCATTAATTCATTCATATACCTGTTAGTCATGCATTCATGTGGGTGAAGAAGTCTGCTTCTACAACTAGTGCACGTAGATCAAATCAAATTTTTGTGTGTATTCCACATGATTTAAGATTCAGTATACACAAAGCTTAAATGCAAAGTGTACTTGCACAAACCTGTGGTGTTCTAAGTCCTTTAGATTTATTAATAAATTTACCTAGAAAAAGTTGAATTTTCCTTTTTCTTTTTAAAAAATAAATTTATTTATTTATTTAATTATTCATTTAATTATTCATTCATTCATTCATTCATTCATTCATTCATTTATTTATTTATTTATTTTACATACATCCTGGCTGAAGTTTTCCCTCCCTCTATTCCTCCTAGTCCCTCCTCATTCCCCTCTGTTCCCACCCCCAAATCCATTCCCCCTCTGTTTCTTTCTGTTCAGGAAAGGGCAGGTCTCCCATGAGTATCAATAAAACATGGTGTATCGAGTTGCAGTAAGGCTAAGCATCCCTTCTCTTTTTATATATGAGATTTCCAAAAGATCAAAGTAAATAAAATGAAAAACAGTCTTAGTTACTGAAAATAAAATTCATATCCTTCAGAATGTCTTCTCTTTATCTTAATTATTGAGCTCATAGTGTAAGCCCTTTAAAATCCCATCCAAAGGCATGCTTGAAAACTGAGTTCTTTGGCGTAATTGGGGAAAGGCAAGGATTAAACTGGAAAGTAAGGACAAAGTCAGAACAGTAAGAAAACTCAAAGTCAGCTTAGAGAACTTATATCTGAGTAAAAATCAAATGGCAAACTACTAAAGTATTTTTAATGAGAAGAGTAACTTTATTTTTTAGCATTGGAGGGGACACAAATATTAAGGAAGCTATGGAAAAAATAAAGAAAAAGAGTGAAAACATAACAGTGAGAGTAGAAGAAAAGATGAGTGTGAGAGACATTTTAAAATCAGAGTCACCAAAATGTAAGAGATTGTTTTGATTTGGTGGGTGAAGAAGATCATCATTAAAATACAATTCTAAAGTTCTGATTTTACACATACATACATTCAGAGTGGAAGGGGTGATAATGATAATGATTCTCTCTTGGTCACCTACTGTGTTTTATTTTATTTCTTTGCTTTATTTAATTTTTACTTTTTTCCTTATTTAAAAATTGTTTTTCATACAATATATTTTAACCATATTCTTTCTCTTTCTCCCATCCAACATCATGCCCCCAAAAGAAACAAAGAAACAAAATACCCAATAAAACAAAACAAAAAGCAAGTGAGCAAGCAAACAAAATAGCACTGAGTCTATTTTGTATTGGCTAACTACCCCTGGACATGCGGGGGGGGGGGGGGGTCTACCCTGGAGTGTTGTTGATATACCAATGGACACTCTATTGGAAAAAACTGATTTTCCTTTTGCCAGTCAAGATTAATGGAAGATAGCTTTTGGCTAGTGGTGGGACCCCATGTCTACTTCTTCTCAGTTCTGGGATTTTTTCTGGTTTGAACCAATAGGTCTTGTGTACTGTCATAGTGTCTGTGAGTTTATGTGTTTATCAGTCCCGTTGTGTCTGGAAGACAGTCTCTTTGGAGTCATCTACCACCTCTGGCTCTTATATTCTTTCTGCCTTCTCTTCTACATAGATCTCTGAGCCTCGTTTGGAGGGGATTGATAAAGACATCCCATTTAGAGCTAAATGCTTCAAAGCCTCTCACTCTACGTTGTGCAGTGGTGGGTCTCTATGTTAATTATCATCTGCTACAAGAAGAAGCTTCTCTGCTGTGAGTTGAGTGATGCACTGATCTGACTCCCAGCCTGGTGTGTTGGCTCTATTTTCAGTCTTTTAAATAGTGTTTATTCTTAATCTCCATATCATATAAAAAGAAAATAGCCTCAATGAAGTTAAGTAATCTGCCTAAAGTTATATAATCAATAACAACAGGGGTTGCTTTTAGCTAATACATTATTTTGTGTGTGAAATGGCAGTACATATAAAGCTTCTCATTATAAAATCCAAGAGGAAACAAATATCAATGCATAAATGACTTTTAAGATCAGTTGGTCCATATCCATCAAGACTATTGAAAATATATTGCCTTAAATGCTTATATAAAAAAGTATCAGCTCTTGGCCAAAAGTAATTTGTCTTTAAAGCTCTGTAAAGCCTTATCTCAATCAAAAATTATGGTGGCTGTTCTGAAAACAATGGGTTACCCTGAGAAGAGACATATGGTTTTATCCTAGGAAACAAGTGTCTCCTAAGTTTCAACCAATTCAGAAAGAAATGCACGATTGTCTGAGCTGAATCACGGGGAAGGAGCAGGCAGTTTGGATTCATGTGGAGTAAGTGTGCCAATTGGTCAATCCAAATTAATCAAATTAATGGCTTCTTTTGAGTTTCTATGAAATGCATGTTAAAATCAGTTTTTCTATCCTCACACAATTGTACCCATGGCTCAAGACTGCTAGATCAATACCAGAGGTTAGGGGAGGATATTCTTTGTTTGATATGGCCATATATACTACAATATAGGTCCTCATTGTAGCTGGAGATGAAACACTAAGGTAGGAGTTAAAACTGAACAGGCAATGTAGGTCTAAATTATATATATAACTTTTCAAGGAATGCTAATAAATATAGGCTTAATTTATACAAAATGGCAACCAATGAAGTGTCAGAAACATGAGTAATGACTCACTCATGAATTTGCTTGGATTCACTCTGATGGTAGCCAAAATGTTATCATACAGGCTGAATGATGATCCAAAGTAGATTGATATTAGTGAACACAGAGAATAATCAGTAAATTAAAGAGAATGTTCAGAGATAAAATAGTCAGGGGACTAGGGAGATGGCTCAGTGGGTAAGAGTGCTTGTTCTACAACCACAAGAACCTGAGGTTGAAGCCCTAGCAACCATGTACAAAGCCAGACATAGCTGCTGACTCCTGAAACCCCAACACCAGTTTTCTGATAGTGAACTTATGATTCAGTGAGAGACCCTGTTACAAAGCAGTAGTGGAGGGAGGGAAGGAGAGAGAGAGGGAGGGAGGAAGGGAAAGAAAGAATAGTGGTAGAAGATATTCAGTGTTCTTCTGTGACCTCACGTGAATACACCACACACACACACACACACACACACACACACACACACACACACACACACTCACTCACTCACATGTACATGCACACACATACACACAGAAATTATTAGAAATAGATTAAATATTAGACTAAAAGTAGGAGAGGAATAGTGACATTTAAATTCCTGATACAGTAGTGTCTTTGAACACAAAAGAAGGAAGAGGGATAAAGGGGAAGCTGTTAACTTCAATTTCAGATATATGGTGGCATTTGAGTGTGTGTCTGAAACAATAAAGAAGACACACAGTCAGCGAGACTGTGGAATAACAGTTTTGGTATTAGAAAAATATTCTTTTCTGGAGATACAAATTTAAGAACACTTACTCTATAATGAATCTTTCTTATTACAACAATTTCAGGGTTCTTGGCATGTCCAGTTTCCTGAACATATTTGATCATATTTGAGATACTCAAATAGGACCAGTTTACATAGTCAAAAATAGTGATATGTATGGTGGAGTAAAAGGGAACTAGATCTTTCATGAAATGTTCTGTGTTATAATGGAGAAATCAGAACTCTGGTTATCTGTTTTTTGCATCAGTGAAACAGAAAAAGAGGAAATGTTTTCTTTTTTGAGATTTATTATCATTTTTTATTTTATTCATACGAGTGTTTTGCCTGCATGTGTGTCTGGGTATTATGTGCATACAGTGCTTTGGAGGCAAGAAAAGGGTGTAGGGTTCCCTGGAACTGGAGTTACAGATGGATTTTAGCTGCCATGTGGGTCCTGGAATCAAATCTGGGTTGTCTGGAAGAGCAACCAGTGCTCCTAAATGCTGAGACATCTCTCCAGCTTCAGGAAGCTGTTTTTTTTCCTTTCCTAATTCCTCTTCCTGTATAATTAGGTAGTTGCTAGATTTAAATATATTAATAGTTATAAAGTGTGTAAAACTCTTGCTGTGCTGTACTAGTAGTTTCAATAAATTGGGTTCCCACTACTTATATACTGTGTGATTTAATGTTGCTGCAGTTGTCTCAGAAAAAGTTCAAAATAATGGGACATCATCTCATTATCTGCTCATTGCTGCGCTTATGAACACTTCAGTGAGAAATTTACAAAATTGGAATTTCTGTGTCAGTGGCTATATGGGTTTAAATTGTTTCTAGACATTGTCTAAGTATTCTTCAAAACATTGAGTATAGATGATTCCCTATATTCCTCGAGAATATTAAATATTAGTGGTAGAATCTTTGCTCATTTTATAAGTTGTTTTCTTCTTCACAAAATACAACAACTTTTCTAGGAAGACAGCTGTAGGCAGAATATTCTGTCCCACCAGCCAGCTCCCACATAACCACACAGAGACTTATTACTAATTACAAATGCTTGGCCAAGCTTAGGCTTGTTTCTAACTAGCTCTTATAACTTAAATTAACCCATTTCTTTTAATTTACTTGCTGCCACGTGACTCATGGCTTGTTACCTCATCTTATACATGTCCTGCTTTGTCTGTGTCTGGCTGGTGACTCTGCCCTTCTTCATCCCAGCAAGCTCTCTCCCCATCTGAAAGTCCCGCCTAACCTCTTGATGCCTAGCTATTGGCCATTTAGCTCTTTATTAAATCAATGAGAGCAACATACCTTCACAGTGTACAAAAAGATTGTTCCACAACAGACAGCAGATTATGATGGCTCTTTGTTAAAAATGTGACTAGATAATGCTTCTGTTCTGAAACCTACATAATCATGTATTTGAGGTGATAGCTTTAGGACATATAAAATAATTTAGGGTTAGAAAAAGTGCTTCTCTATTGAATGACACTTTCAAACCCTCACAAAATGTCCGTACCCTCTCTGTGACTTTCAAAGGTTCTGGATAAATGTGGAATGCTCCTTATTTTGTACACCAAACTTCTTTTACATAAGGGTGATGAGATAAATGATTGAATTAGAGAAAAACATTAAGATGTTGCCAGATTCTATGGCAACTTCTTGAATCAGCACGCACATTTTCCCCCATGAGAATCTGGTATAAGTTACCACACAGCTGCAAGAGATCTGATCAAGGAAAAGGACCAAGGATGACTTCAGCAAAAGCATTACTGGCTTCCTGTTTCTGTATACTCTAAAATATCATTAGACTGAAATGCAAAGAGCAAGGGAAAACACTTGGAATAAATCTGAATCCAGATTTGACAAGCCAGGCTGATTTTTGGAAGGTTATTCACTTAGCAATTGAATTGTTTATTCTTGTTTATTTTGGTTGCTAAGATGACTTGATCAAATCAACTGTTCTGGGATCTATACATTTTTCTTCAACCAAGGAAAAAAAGTAAGACTTTCATTCGACTTAATCTAGTTATGTTTTTAATGCATTGTGCTGATCTAATATTTTCATTAAAGATCAGTTAAGCATGTAACAATACCTGGCGTCATTGTCTTATTTTTCTCTATTTCAAAAGCATTTACTTCACATGTATTCTTGCCCTTGGTTCTTGCAAAAATTCTCTGAGGCAAGGATTTTTATCTACATTTTACAGCAGAGCCGGAACTGAAGGTCAGCTTATTTATCTCTTGTTCTTTCCTCTTGACAGATAGAGGAAATCTCTCATGAATAGAGAGGTATGACAATTACTTTAAGAATGTAAAAACAAGCTTAAGATAATTTGACTAAAAAATAGAAAAGAATCACAGAATTTTTAAAGATGATTTTGAGAACTCGGGCATTTCAATGATATCATTTGCGTTCAATTCATACCAAAATTTTCCACTAAATTGGACTGATTATAGAAACATGTGAGTATTTAATTTGACAAGTAAAAATATCCTTATTAGAGGTAAAGATTATATATATATATATACTAGTCTTTGATTTCTAAGATGACTTGATGAGATCAAGAATATTTATATGGTTCCTAACTTGATCACAAGATTCAATTCAACTGAACTTAGTTTATTTCAATAAAATGACTGAGCATTTCTCTCTCTCTCTTTCTCTCTCTCTCTCTCTCTCTCTCTCTCTCACACACACACTATATATATACATATCATACACATATATACACACATAAATACATGAATACATACATATGACTTGTACTTGCAATCTAGAGGTTGAAGGGACATACTAGATGAGACAAGTAGATGCAGAACTAAAATCCCAAATAGAATGTAAATGATTACACATTCTTGGATGTTCAAAAAGTGTAAAGATCTTCTCCAACATAGTAAGAAAGATGTGAAATTTGAACAAAACGTTGACAGAAATCTGGGTAAAAATTTAACTGGCAGAAGGTAGAACTAGAGTCTATAGAGATAAATAAATATATACAAAGGCTTGGAGATAAGAAAGTCTACTCTGTTTGGAGATTATACGATTAGTTTGCTTGAAGCACTGTGTACTAGTTAAGGGCAGAGAAGAAAATACAAAACTAGGAGAAAATGGAATTTGTAGGGCTTTGAGATCCATGTAAGGGTGTACCACAGATATAGTGCTTTATCATGGATTACTGAAAATTTCAAGCAAGATAATTGACATGATTAGAGCAGACCATTAAGCAGATGAAGCTGATAGCTACATTTAGGAAATGTGCTCATGTGATTAATGGAGATACTATTGCAGTACTTGAACTGTGATGTGAAAATGGCACAAAATAAAAATTTACTGAATACTCTTGAGTGATGTCTATCTCTATTTTGCTGCTATAATTGAACAGCTGATGAGTTGCAACAGAGACTGTGACCCATAAAGTAAAAACCAAACAAAAAACCAAACAACAACAACAAAATAAACAATAAAATAAACTAAAACCCTACCTTGCTCTCTGTCTCTTTATAAAAACATTTGCTGGCTGGGCGGTGGTGCACGCCTTTAATCCCAGCACTTGGGGGAGGGGGCAGAGGCAGGCGGATCTCTGTGAGTTCCAGGAAAGGCACAAAGCTAAACAGAGAAATCCTGTCTCAATAAATAAATAAACAAACAAACAAACAAACAAACAAAACCTTTGCTGACCAGGTATTACAGAATCTTCTTTATGTAACTGATACAGCCAGTAATTTTTCACTGATTACTAGTTTTAGGACTGAGTTTACTCCTTACATTTAAATTTCAAACTTTTTGTGGTCTGCAGAGTGATGCATCTAGAGAATTAATTTTGACAATATCTCACATACATTCCCAATAAAACACTTTGGGTTATCTGAGTTGTGTGAATCCAGATACTACTGTAATTTTCTCTTCATTTTCAACATATAGTGGACAGGCCACTTTACTTTTCAGCCAGGAAGTCCTGAGTACAAACTAAATCAGGAAACTAAGAACCATGGCTGGCTGGGAAGCAAAGGAGACTGTTTTTTTTGTTGCAGGAAATTATTCTTTACCATCATTTGGGAGGCCTAAGTTAATGCCTAAATGGACTCTTTTGATGAGGACATTGATTGACCAAGTGGCTCACTAATGCACTCACTCCAAAATACCTTTTTGCACATAGCCCTTCTGGTGGCCTTCACTCCTGACCCCTTATGCTCTTCTTTTGTAAACAAATATAATCATAATTTTCTTTTTTGTTAATGTTCCTTAAATCAATATAAAATGAACTTCTTTGATATTTCTCACTAGTTGTGATTTCTTGTCTGTTTTTTGAAATAGTTGAACAGAAAGAACTGCTTGTTTAATTGGTGCATTTAATTGAAAAACCTTTCTGCATTCAATCATTTTAAAGCATTGTCTGAATTTGTGGTGATCTTCTTTTGTGGAATGAAACAGTGGTTGATGATACCAAACTGTTGATCCATTCCAGTAGTCTGTGTTGGTCTTCATATTGGGAAATAAAGACCATTAATAATTATCATCATTATTGAAAATTACATATTGATTCCTATTACGTTGACCTTGTAGAATTTAGGCTATTCTTCTTCTTTTTTATTAAAAGTTATTTATTCAGTGAAAAAAATCAGGAAACTAAAAATAAAATAATTTCTGGAGTGGTTCAAATTAATTCAATACAACCACAGTGTGAAAGCAACCTAAGTATCTGTTGACAGAAGAATGGATGGAGAAAATGTAATTGGTGTGTCTTTGTGTATATAATGAAATATTATTTATCCTTTAAAAGAAATGGTCTTCTACCACAGGCACAAATCATCGCATCACCTTTCTCCCAACTGTGCTGGAAAATGGTTCAGAATTCCCTCAATAGGACTAAGGATGTAATTTTGCAACAAAATGGGTTAACATGGAGGGTATTACGGTAGGTGAAATAAGCCAAAGACAAGTGTTTCACGGTCTCACTTAAGTGCAGCATCTAAAAATCAGACTCAGAAACCAGGGCATAGAATGATGATGGGCAGAAGCTGAGGATAGAGAAAGTAAAAAGATAGTCATGGAAGAGTACCAATTCAGTTATAAGATGAATGCATCCTTGAAATATAATGTACAACATGATAACTGTACTAACATTAATTTATTATAGGCTATGAGTACAATGAAGTGATAGTACTCATATTTAGCATGTGGAAAGCCCTCTATTTGATCCTTAGTACAAAATGAGTACTAAATTATTTTTTAATTTCAAATTGGATTATAATAATTCATATATATATATCTTTCTCACAAGAATGGTGACTATGAGATGTCATAGCTGTATAATAAGTGAGATTATTATTTTAAAATGTAAATATACATTAAACTGTCACATTGTATCTCTCAAATGTGAAAGTTTTATTTATTATTTACACCTCTGTAGAACTTAAAATGAAGCCAGAGATCGTTCAGTCTTACTATATGTAATATGTTATAGAGTAGACTATTGTTTGAAAATAAAATAAATGACCTATTGACATATATAACTCCTCACAAACTTCTGGGAAAATATTCTGAATGAAAAACCTAAACTCCAAAGATTACATAATATGTAGCTCTATTTGTATGGCATTCTTACAATGACCATATTACAAACATGGTTAATATATTAAGGGGACAGTTGTTTAATAGAGAGTGTATAGTGGGAAAGATTTGTGTCTATAAAAGGTCAAAACAAAAAATCCTCATAAGTGGAAACATTCTGTACCTTGATGATATAAATATCGTGGTTGTAATGGTTTACATATTTAAAAGATGCTTCCATTTGGATAATAAGGTATGACATAAGTATCTTTGTAGTACTTGTTCTTATATGTGAATTGAAAGAAATGTCCCAAATAAAAATTTTGATCAAAGTATCTAAAAACTGTGATGGAGAGATGATGGTTCGTTGGTTGAGTTCTGGCTACTCTCGCAGAGGACCAGGATTCAGTTCTTAGGATCTACATGGTAGCTGACAACAATTTGTAGCTCTAGTTTCAGGAAATCCAATGCCCTCTTCTGGTATCTCCATAGACACTAGACACATATACAGTACACAGACACACATGCTGGCAAAACACCCATGAACATAAAATAAATAAATAACAATAAATATTTTAAATGTCTTAAATGTACAAAATCCCCACCAAAGCCTCAAACATCCACCGTTATGGAATATTATTTTAAGATGTGTTATATTTGTTTATGCTGTGGAACATTTGCTTAATGATGCAAAGATGTGTTGCATTCTCTTATGCTGCATTTTGTAGGTGTTGTTTCCTGTTCCATAGCTACTCTCAAATAATCACTTAATATAAACTATAAATGCTTGACCAATAGCTCAGGCTTGTTCCTAACTAACTCTTACAACTTAACCTATTTTCTGTTCATCTGTGTGCTGTCCTAAGGCTCTTGGCTTTTACCACTATCCCATTTTGTGTGTCTAACTCGTTCTCCGTCTGGCTGGTGTCTGCCCTGACTCTGCCCTTCCTTATCCCATCATTCTCAGTTTGGCTTTCCTGCCTAACTTCATCCTGTTCAGGTACTGGCCAGTCATCTTGTTTATTAAACCAGTCATAGTGACATATATTTACACAGTGTACAGAAGGATTTATTTAACTCCGTGAAGCTGTGTTACTTTGTCTGTCTAAAATACCTGATTGGTCTAATAATGTGCTGAATGGCCAATGGCTGGGCAGGAGAAAGGATAGGTGGGGCTGGCGGGCAGAGAGAATAAATAGGAGGAGAAATATAGAGGAAAAAGTCTAGGAGCAAGAGAAGGTAGAGGACTCTAGGGGCCAGCCACCCAGCTACACAGCAAGCCATGGAGTAAGAAGTAAAGAAAGTTACATAAGGTAAAGATAAAAACCCAGAGGCAAAAGATAAATGGGATAATTTAAGAAAAGCTGACTAGAAATAAGACAAGGTAAGGCAGGGCATTCATAAAAAAGAACAAGAGTCAGTGTGTGTATTTATTTGGGAGCTGGATTGGGGGCCCCCAATAGAGTAAGAGTCAAAAGAGTAAAGAGTAAAAACAACCAACAACAATCAACCTCAACCTCAAAAACAAACCAAATTAAAACAAAAAACAAACTCTCAAAAGAAATACATAGCACACACAAACAACAAAAAGAAGCTCTTCTAATGTATGACATAACAATTTCCTCCTCTGCACTGCCATGGGCTTCTCATGTAATGTGTTTTATTAAAATTATTTTATGTAAGACTAAGGATCTTTTAGTCATTCTTTAATAATGATATTGATCGCAGGAGTGAGAACAATATCTCCACATTTTCATGTTGCTTTCATCTTTATTTATTGGAGTCAAAATAACAAAAGCATAGACTTGTCATGAATTACTTCTTGTCTTAGGTGTGAGGACTCAAAATAATTCCATTATATCATTAAAATGATGTGCTTTATTTGTGAATGAATATATTATATATTATTATATTATATATCATTTAAAAATAAATATGTACTTCAAATACATTAATACCTGGAAAATAAGTGGGTTAAACTTTTTTAAAATCCACAAAATTAAACAAATTCAGACACGCAATAATAGAAGCAATGAATGTTTTACTTTTCAACATCATTCAATCTAGAGCAAAGGTATTTCCTTAAATTTTTCATTAGACCTTCTAACAGAACCTTAAATATCATATATCTCTTCTAACAGCTGTTTAGTGAAATGCTTATGATGCTCCCATAATAGGTGTTTTCCTTCTCAGAACCTAGTACCAAATCTGAACTGGTAAATTAAAAATATGTTCTTGGTAGTCATTGGCTGGAATTCATTGACAGAAATGAAGCAATGACAAAGATTTCACAAAAGGCCCCACTGATATTCTATCCTCGTACCCTTTCCATCCTTGTACTCTTAGATGATGATGTGTATTTCTTAGATGCAGCAGTGAGATGGATTTGTTTTCTAATTTTATTGGGGAATTGAGACCAGTAATATTGAGGGATATTAATGAGCAGCATTTATTAATTTACATTATTTTGTTGTACTGTTTTTCACTTCTTTTGAGTAACTGATCTGAGATTACTCTTTGACGCAGTTAACCTGCTCTTCAGACTGAAAATTTCCTTCTAGTTAGTGCCTTCTATAAAGCTGAATTGGTGAATAGAAATTGTTTAAATTTGTTTTACCATGAAATGCTTTTCTTTCTTTGTCAATTGTGATTGATAGTTTTGCTGGGTATAGTAGTTTGTGCTGGTAGCTATAATCTCTTAGAGCTTGTGTAGAAGAACACCTATCCAGGCACTTCTGACTTTCAGAGTTTCCATAGAAATTTCTGATGTTATTCTAATTGGCCTGCCCTTGTATGTGTCATAGTGTTTTACACATCTAACTTTTAATACCCTTTGTTTGTTCTGTTTATTTTGTTTTGATCATTACCTGTCATGGATAATTTCTTTTCTGGTCCAGTTTACTTGGCATTTATTGTGTCTCTTGTACCTTGATAGGATATCTTTCTTTAGATTGAGAAAATTTTCTTCTATAATTTTTTAAAAATATTTTCCATGTCTTTGACCTGGTTTTCTTCTTCTTCCTCTAAACACATTATTTATAGGTTTGGTCTTTTCGTAGTGTCCATATTTCATGGATATTTTGTGCCTGGATTTTTTTTTAATTTAAAATTTTGCTTGATAGAGTTGTCTATTTTTCTTTTTTTCTTAAGAATTTATTATTATTATTATTATTATTATTATAATCTGTGATTATACCAATCACAGATCCCCCTCTTCCCTCCTCCCACCCCTCCAACCTCCCCCCCACAACTCACCTCCCATTCCCTCCTACAAAAAGGTAAGGCCTCCCATGGGGAGTCAGCAGAGCCTGGTACATTCAGTAAAGGTATGTCTAAGCCCCTCCCCCTGCCTCAAGGCTGTAGGAGGCATCCCACCATAGGTAGTGGGCTCCAAAAAGCCCACTCATGCACCAAGATGAATCCTGATCTTACTGGCTGGGGGCCTCTTAAGCAGATCAAGCTATACAACTGTTGCTTATGCAGAGGGCCTAGTCCAGTCCTGTAGAGGCTCCACAGGTGTTGTCTAAATTTCATGAATTCCCACTAGTTTGGTTTGGTTGTCTTTATAGGTTTCCCCATAATGATCTTGATGCCCTTTGGTCATAGAATCCCTCTTCCCTCTCTTCAACTGGACTCCTGGAGCTCAGCCTGGTGTTTGGCTGTGTATCTCTGCATCTGCTTCCATCAGTTACTGGATAAAGGCTCTATGATGACAGTTAGGGTATTCACCGATCTCATTACTGGAGTAAGCCAGTTCAGGTACCCTCTCCACTATTGCTAGAAGTCTAAGGTGGGGTCATCCTTGTGGATTCCTTGTTTTCAAGACCTGAAACTTTCTCTTCTATGTCTTTTAATCTTTTGATGAGGCTTACTTCTGAGGTATTTGTTTGACATCCTAAGTTTTTCATTTCCAGATTTTATATCAGTTTGTATTTTCTTTATTGATTCTATTTCTCTGTTAATTTTTGCTTTCATGTTTAAATTGTTTTTATTATTTCATTCAACTGTTTGTGTTTTGATTAAGGCATTTATTAATATCCTCTTTAAGGTTTTTTTTAAACATATTCATGATTTCTGTTTTGAAGTTCTTATCTTGTGCTTTGACTAAATTGCTTTTCTCAGGGCCTAACACAGTGGGATTGCTGGCTTCTGGAGGAGGCCTATTGTCTTGATTTTTTTTGCACTATTTTGCCTATTGTCTGTGTTTTTGCACTGGTGTCTAGACATTTGGAGTTATGATATTTGAGGTATTTCTAGGTGTAAATATTTGGTCTTGTCTTAGTTAAGTACTTTATTTTTTGGTGGCTCTTGCCTAATCTGGGTCCGGGCTACATGTGGTGGTTGTGGAGTTCCTGATGAGAGTTATTTTGCTTGTCAGTGGGGCACTATTGTGTGATATTTTGATCACATTCTGACAATAAAGTTTTCTTTAAATCAGAGGGTAAAGCTAACCACTAGCTGGCCAAAATTAACCATGGAGGTTTTAGAGGACTGAGGACAGAGAGACAGGAAGTAGTAGGGTGTGGCTTAGAGAAGATCTCAGTCCTTCTGAATGGAGAAAATGGAAGTGATAGAAGGTCACTTGTGTCTTCTCCACCACTTCTATGATCATTTAGGTTCTTATCCCGATATCTGATTCCCAATTTTTTATTGATAAAGAATAATTAGATATATGCCAACATGGGGCTCGAACAAACAACCTTGAGTTTAAGAGTCTCATGCTCTACTGACTTGACACCCACATTCCCAAGAGGTAGGGTGGATTGCTTTTTGTTGTTCAGTGAGTTATGGATGTTTATCATCGTTTAGGGGAGTTGGTTGCAAGTTGTTACTGGTCATGGTAAGGGAGGTAACTAAGCAAGTGTGGTTGGATTTAAGGATCTCTCTCTGAACAGAAAAAGTGGATATATAGGAATGATAGGATAAAAGGGTAGATTATTGAATCTACTTTTAATTTAAAGAGCACCAATTAATCTCAAATATTTTACATTGGTATGGATTTTTGTATATTGGTACAAATTTAAGGTTATTTTCACTGCAACATATTGTATATATGTTTCTACTCTGGTCTAATGTATTGTACCTATGAAGCTCATTTAAAAATGTAATGTATAATTAAGAAACACAGGTTAGTAGTTAGTCATCTATAATAATCAAATATGTAGTCATGTGAGGTATGTTTTAAAGGTTAAATAGATATATTTTATGTAGATAGGTAGTCTTCAAATACTTCAGATATCTATAGAATATGCCATTTAAGATGTTTTATAACATAAGGCTTTTCATGACAGTGAGATGTGTCTGCTCCTGGCAGCACCAATCTACTTCAAAAAAAGATGACAGACATTGAAGAAACTCCATATGGAGTTTGCTTTCATTGTGGCAAATTTAGCCATTGGGCAAGAAACTTCCCTTGCCTCAACTGCTGATAGTATGCTGTCCAAATTGAACAAATAGGACACAAAAGAAGATGACTGCCAAACTTTGCCAAGACAAGTTAGGACAGTCCTTCAAAATTCCTCCTTCACAGAAAAGTCCATCAAATATTCTAGGCCTGTAGGCCAAAAAGGAATGCCCCAATGTTGCAGAGGAACCTTGAGTTCAGGCAGCCAGCAGTTTCTCTCATTTCTTGGTTTTAGAAGTTGTTTGTTCTGCATTTCCTGTTTACTCAGGTAATATTATATTCTTCTCAGGTCTCTGATGAAGTTGAAGACTAGATAGTTATAGTTACAGTTTTCCTTGTTAAAAATGAAACTCACAGAAGAGGTCTAAAGTGTATAAGGTGGAGAGACCAAAAAGGATAGTTTTGGGTTGGTAATACAAGTTACGATAAAAAGTGAATTAGGTACAAAATTTGGAGTCACCAAGATAGGATAGATAATGGAGTATTTTCTCTGAATTTGCCAAAGGAAAATGGATTGGACATAATGAATGTAATTCTTACCTGATACAGAAGCTTGGAAAGGCTGAAAGGGGCCATTAGGAAGAACTAGCGGGACCCTGAGTCCTCATCAAGTCGCAGAGTCCGCTTAACTCAGTTTCTTGATCTGCCTTCTCTTAGCATAACAAAATATATGAGGCTGGTAATTTATAAAGAAAAGAAGTAAACTTTGGTTCACAATTTGCTTGAAAGTACAAGAACATCTGTTCAACTTCCAGTGAGAGCTATGTGCTGCTTCAACTTGTGGAAGAAAGAAGAAAAACAAACACAATGCTTGGAAGAGAAAAAAGAGAGGCTATAAGTTATTTAATTAAAAAGGCATTGGTCCAATAATGAGGGCTCTGCCCTCATGAAAAAAGCACCTTACACTAAGCTCCACTTCACACACACACTGCCTCATGGGAAAGAAAATTCAGGTCCTGACAGATGAACTTTTGGAGGATACAATTTATCCACTTCTTTAGCCAATAATCTTCTGGAGACTAATTCATATTATTAATGTGTCACTAGAGAGTCATTCAAAGAAGAGCTACACCAGTGGATTTTAAAGAAATACAGTAGAAATGTTCCTCTGGTATTTTTAGGACACTACTTACAATTATTATATAAAATGATGTTATTCGTCTACTTTTGAACTTTAATGTATCTTTATAGAGTAATTATGATGTGGATTCTGAAAAAATACCACAGAGCCTTTTCTATTTTATATATAATTTTTAACATTTATTGGTGTATCTTGTTCTGTGGATGGATCTCTTAGTGACACATTAATGAACTGAATTTATCTACAGGAAATTATTGGTTAAGAAAGTATATATTGTGTCCTCAAAAATTTCATGTGTCAGAATCTTTACATTTCACAGAAAAAGGGAGTAGCAGATTAATTGCTTTTCTGTTACAAAGAGAGCTCGTAAAATGAAATTCCTTTACAGAATAATACGGAATATTCTTTCACATCTTTGTAAGCCTCTCTAATGTCTCACTTAACAGAAGACAGATTATCATGTTTTTGCCTTCAGTCTGTTGTTTTTGCTGTAAACTTAAGAAATATTGGCCATATCTCATTTCAAAAAACATGTTATTAGCATGATGTATTTATTATTTTGAGTGGATTAATGACTGTTTTAATGCTGAATATTGTAAATACCAAAAGAGAGAATACAAACAACTGAATGACTTATTTAGATCCCAAATATTTTTGTTTGCTTTGAGATGGGGGTCTCTATTTGTAACCCTAGCTGTGCTGGAACTTACTATGTAGACCAGGCTGACCTTAGACTCGCAGATATCTACTTGCCTCTGCCTCCCAAGTGCTGGGATTAAAGGTCAGTGCCATCACCCAGCCTTGGATCCTAAATAATTTTTAAGAGTACAAAATAATGTAAATTCAAAAAAGTTTACTGGCATAAATAAATCAAGAAATGCTGATTTGAGGAATTTTCTGCTACTTCTAGGTAACTGAAATTCTGGACACTTGGAATCTACACCCATGTGATATTGATGCCATTTCTAAAACTCCTTCTTTTAGTATGAAAGATCTACTGAGGCCATTTATATTTTTATTATTCTAACACCATATATTAATTGCCCCAAAATAATGAATTTCACATTTTTATACATGTCGTTTGTTCTTTGGAAATAACAAAGCATTTTAAAAATGTAGATGTCACAAAAAAGGCAAAGCATGCTATCTGTCTTTGCATGTAAAATAATATTCTTTTAAAATAACAGGAACAAAGAGGAAAAATGTTGAATCATCTAAAAGAAAACTAAACCAAACTGTTCATAATTGAAGGTGATGAACAAATACAGTCTTTATCTATTGTAATCTTCCCAACTATCAGTTTTATTGCCAAATGAATGCTTTTCTATAAAATAAGAAAGTGGGACAAGATATAGTCTTATTTTCCTTATCGCTTGGCATTTTAGTCATTGCCCATGACATTGGGTGATTGGAAACCAAAGATATCATCAAGAATCTAGTGAAACTTCATCATTCTGGGCGATTTATAATGCATATATTGGATTGGTCAGTTGTTTGTCTTAATGAAATAGATTTTTTAAGATTTCATATCCAGTGAAACTACTTCACTTCTTATGACAGGAGGTTCCTCATAGAGGGCCTCAAGAAGTGGCCCTGGGCTGATAAATGTCTTCAAACTAAGCCTCTGGGATTCAGGAAAATGAATCTCTCTTCCAGCTATAAATTATGTTTTTCTTCCTGAAAGAAGATACTTCAAGGTACAATTCGAAAACTTTTAATGGAAAATATGCAAAAATTGGCTCCCTTCAAAGACTGATTTATTCCTGTTCATGAAGGTTCATTTCCTCTTTCATTTTACTGATTACAGCTTTAAGAGCCCTTTAGAGAGATATAATTCTTTTGAAATTACTCTTCCATCTTCATTTATACTGTTGTTGCCCTAATCCACATTCTTATTACTTCATACTTAAGTTACTAATATATCCTCCAAAAGAGTTTTCATCATCCAGTTTTGCCTTCTAAGTAATCTTTTAGGGAGGTGTATAGGCAAATATTGTTGGATGAGAATCTTGCCTCTCCTATTCACTTGCTTTTCCATCTTAAGAAGTTAATTACTTTTCTGCTTCAATTCAGTATTGGATGAGACAGGAAGGATTCAATGAGATGATGAGTACAAATTGTCTACAATATTGACAGTACACAAAAAGTATTCATAAATAATTTTCATTCCCCTGCCTTGGTTCTGTTTAAAACCTATGTCATAGCTTCCTAAATCTAATTACTTGCATGCTCTAAGAGTTTGTTTGCATGTATCTACTGAAAAATATCACCCTGTTTTTCAACATGGCCTGTGCTTCAGAAAAGTTTTATACTCAATATCCCTCAAATACAGGCAAGTCTACTTTCCACTTGTGTACTTGATAATAATTTTTCTTTCCTAGAATTACTTGCCCGTTTCCTTCTTATTAAATTTGCTACACTTCAGCAATGCTGAAGTTTTGCTATATTTGCTTACATTCAATACATTTGTGCTTGTGTTTCAGTATGTTTATATAATCACAGTTTTCAAACATTATTTTTTGAGATTATAATATAATTGTATAATTTCCTCTTTCTCTTTCCTCCCTCCAAATCTTCCCATGCATATGTATATACATGAACAACTATAGAAATAGAGTTCAGAGGCCATGAATTTGAGAGAGAGAGCAAGGGTTGTCACATGGAAGGGATTAGAGAGAGAAAAGGGAAAGGGGCAAATTATGTGTTCATATTTTAATTTAAAAATAATAATAAAGAAAATTTCAAGTTAAACAGAAAACAACTTAGCTACCTACCATAACTTTATGTAAAGAAATAGTTCTCATGCATTCACTAATTTATTTTGTTACATTTAAAATCTTCTAGAAACACATGTTCTACTCTTTGAGAAGCACAACTTAGTGTAAATTGGTCTATTGAGCATCCAAGACTTACATACTTTCCCAAACACATTCATGCTATTGTCAATTAATAATCTTATCTCCCACACAATTTAATATCAAATTATATACTATGCTATGCTTTTTAGTTATTTTTATGAATGATTAACCTGTCATAACCTGACTCCTGGATAAGCAAAGTTATATTTTATGCTGCTGAATCCCATCACCTTCACTCAGAATTGCAAAAAGCTGATCATTATTATAGTTCATTAAGTATTTGTTGGTTAATTAATTTTAAAATAGTTCTCAGTGATGTTCTATGGATATAGAGACAGAAATCAGAGGGCTTAAAATGATTTACCCAAAACAGTTTGTGTTGACTGGTTCTAATACAAAAATATTTGAAGTCACAATTCACCTTGTGTTGTAATTTTTGCTTATTAGTTGAGAAAATATTGATGTTAGTTTTAGGATGTGTACTATGGTATGTTACTGCAAACTACAAATAAATGTAAAATAACATAGAAGGTTAGGCAAAGACATAAAAATTGAGTCACAAAAATCATTAATCTAAAATGACACATTGTAAAAAGATTTCTTCCATTCACTACCAATAGAGTTAAAACTGGCCCCACCTTTTTCAGTAAACTATGAAAAAAAAAAGACTACATATATCCTTAATAATTCAATCATGATGGTTGCTTAAGACAAATGGAGTTTTCCTAATCCTAATTTCAGGTAGATTCTCCTAGAAAATAGATAAGAAGGTAATGATTAATATCCTCAATCATAGCTATTATTACTCATCTAATGCTACTTTTTTTGAAACATTAAATTGTAAGCTTTCTCCAGCCCAGGAAATACATGAAACAGTAAGCAAGAAAAGAAGAAGCATACAGATTGATGGGTAAGATGAAACAACTATACTAAATTTAGACTATTATGGCTGAGATATTGACACTCCAACCACCAACTGCACTCAGCAACTAGAAAACTTCAATATGAATCTTAGGTAGAAAAGATTGTTAAGTTATCAAGCTTTTTGTTTCTCCACAGCTTTGTTCCTTCTAGATGGCCTACAGATTTACTGAAATTAAATTGTTTTTGCCTGAATTGGGTCACTAACTTCTGATCTGTTCTTCCCCTTGTTAGAGCCAATGACAGGTGAGGCTACTGAATACAAGAGAGAGCTGAGGTAAGTAGCCAGGATTTCTTCTAGCAACATTTAGAAGTTGTATGGGAAATGAATGTGGTATGTGGGGACACTGGTCACTTGTCAGGAAAGGGTTTCTTTCTCCCTCTAGCCCAGGCTTCAGCTTCTAAGTTCAACAGGTCTGGAACTATGTTTTTTTTTTTCAGAGAAGGATAATAACCTAGAAAACTGGCTCACACTGCTCAAACTCACAAGGGACAAATTTGTATCATGACGCCAATTTAATAATTTATAGTAAAGAAGAGAACTGCCAAATGGACTGAGATGTGTGTTGGCCTGTCCGCTTAGTCTCTTTTCAGTAGGGATGCCAAGTCAAAAAACTAAATTAACAACAGATTGGAGCTGGATAAATCTATGAAATCAGAATTAAGAGGAGGACTGCAAGGTCAAGCTTGTTTCATTTACATAGTTCAGCCAGGAAGAATACCCCATCCCTTTGCCAGTCCTCACAAGTCATGGTCCTATCATCAATCAGGCCAGGCTCTTAGTTTCCAAAGTTAAATCCATTGCTTTTCCATCACTTGATGCCCCTGTGATTTTTATTGGACATCCCTGAGTGCTGGGCCTAGCTCCACCTAAGTCTCTAATGGTTTTGGTTTTATAAGATGTGTTCGTTGCAAAATGAGCTGCTGCAGATCCAGGTTGCCCTCCTACAAAAATATGGTCTTCAATTTCCTTCTTTAATCAGTCTTATCTGTGAATCAAAATGCTACACTTTGACCTAGCCCACAAGTATTATTGTTTTTCTTCTTTACTATGGTTATTACCCAGAAAGTTCTTTGCAGCTCTGGGCTGCAATTTCTGAGTGTGGATCTTTTACATGCCTGTAGAGGTTTGTACTACTTTGTAAGCCTTGTTTTTCAGAATTATTCTGAAACGTAGCTGAAAGTTTTGTTTCTAAGTGTGTGGTATGTACTTGCGTATTTCTGAAGATCCTGTAGACACTGTGCAGAATCATCAGACTCATTACACTCATATACACAGACTCTGCAATCAATTGTGCTTTTCATTGATTTACATGTGCATCCTTTGGGCATTTATTTATTCACCCTTTTCCTCAGTTCTCATTCAAACAACATTCTTGAAAATGCTTTGTTTGGAACACAGAAATAATCTGAATCTAGACTTTGCTCTCAGTATAGTACAGCTTTCAGTATAGTAAAGGTGCAAAAAATACACAAAACAAACTACACATTAAAATGTGAACTGATGGATCGAGATGAGGAGAATCTAGATTTAGTGGAAAGTTTAAACAAAGATAGTTCTGTTGTTATTTTTCACATGTTTTTTGAAGTTTCCTCAGCCTGTGCCTCCTGGAATTGAAAGAGCAGCAGCTTTCCAGTTCTTAGGTAAACTTCTTCATATTTGGCTTAGAAATCTTATCTTGACACAAAACCTACTGGAATATAGTAAGAAAAACATCTGGGTTGTGGTGGAAGGAAATAAGGTGGGTAACAGCTAAGAAGGCAAGGATGTATTTGTTGTTTGTTCAGCACCAATGAAATAAAGAAGAAATCAAACTTGACTAGCGTCATCTGCTAAAGGGACTTACCTTCATTTTGTGCAAGTAAGGTTTCTGTGGTGAGACATCAATGTGCTCAACTTCCTCTTTCAACACTAATTTTTTCAGTTATCAGCAGGATATGTGCGTGCTGCCCAGAGTTGTGCTTTTCTACTCCCATCTCCTTGCAAAGATACAAGAGTGCTTATCCCGTCTCAGCATCAGGGTAAGTTTTAGTCCAGCACCTGTAAGTTTGTTTTTCCACTTGGGGGGATTGGTGGAGACAGGAAGATCAGGACAGGGACAGATGTGAAGCCAGTGTTTTGAATGAAATGGTCTCTGGTTTCTCATCTCAGGATTCTTACAGGAGAAACAAATGTGATTGCCTTTGAGTCTAGCCAGAGTTCAAAGTGAAGTTGAATGCTGTCAGCCTCTACTGTTACAACAGCAGTATTGTCATATATAACTCACTGCTTGCTAAAGGGGCTTTCTGTAGAGTGGGCAAGGAATGGTGTATGACATAAAAGGTAAGTACAGTGTTGTATTTAGTCTCATTTGGAACAATTCAACATATTTAGCCAAAAAAGAGGATATGGACTTCTGCTATATATGATTTATCTAGTTACATAGGAAATATATATTAAGGCTCCTAATGGTAAACTTAGCTTGGATAGATACTGAGACAAGTAGTATATTCTTCTAGGATAAAAGAAGAATGGCAAATGACATGTTTCAGAACAAAAAACCCTGTCCAGATATAAATCACTCACAATATAGTTGGATTATCCGAGAGTCAGTGAGATGAAATCACTTAAGACCGTTCAGATAATTAGTGGCAGAACTACAACTAGGGACTCAGCCTTAAAACTCATGTTATCTCCCTCTAGAAGACTGTGACTTTCAGAAATATCATAAATCTACCCATGGCCCATGGTTTTCATATAGGAAAAATAATATATCAGATGATTTTAGAGTTTATTCAGAGGTATTCCTTGATTTTCTAAGAGGAAATTGTTGTCCTGACTTCAGTACTTCTAGACAGCAGAGTCCAAATGCAGGACATTTGTCTTTTCAGTGATTGCTCTTAGGAGTGGAGCTAGCACTAGTGAGTCAAGAGCAAGCTATCTGGGGAGTCCTTCAAGACAGATTGTGTGCTTAGATGATTCCAGGAGTAGTCTAGGTACAATGATAATGACTTTGCCCTGGTTTCTTTGGGACGTGATAGTCTTAATTCTTTGAATTCTCAAATGAGGATATTTTTAATTTGCTTGTATAAATAGATGCAGAGAGTCATTGTTATTTCTATTATGGAATTTCTGCAACTAAAATATGGTACACAGCTAGGTGATATGCAGATATACCTAGGATGCTGATTGTTTAAGCTATACTGATAATCAAGTCACAGATTTAAGAGAGTTGCTTTTCGTAATGGTTCCTATTGAATACAGTCCCTTCTTTGGTCAAACACAGTTCTTTTTAGGGCCTAACTGATAAGTTATTTTGTTCAAATAATATGGACTACTAAATCCTGGTAGTGGAGAAGCAAAGAACTCCAAGTGACTGAGCACATTTTTTTGAGAAGTTTGGGGTGGTGCTTGGTGGCTATCTGTGTTTGAGATAAGTGAGTTGGCATCCCATGAAGCCCTGTGTCATGGTTCTAAAACAGAACACAGAAATGTTTGCTGTGAAACCATGCTATGGACAATTTTTCATCATCGGGGCAATGGTTGGGTGGAGAGTTCTACATTTTATTTTATTTTTTAATTATTTACTTATTTTTTATTTTTTCTGTAAATTGTTGTTTTTCTTGCACATATATCTGTGTAAGGGGGTTGGATCCCCTGTAACTGAAGTCACAGACACTAGTAAGCTGCCATGTGGGTGCTGGGAATTGAACCTGGGTCCTCTGGAAGAGCAGTCAGTGCTCTTACTCACTAAGTCATCTCTCCAGCTCCTCTACATTTTATTTTAATTAAATAATCCAAAAAGTTTACTTATGGTTCAGATTAGGATTTTAAAGCCATTGTTTCCTTCATGAAACATTAAAAAAATTTAATGTAGGGTTGCTGTTGATTATAGGAACCAAATCTTAGACGCAGATCAATCTACCCCATTGCACTGGTACTTTGCAACTATTGTGTATGCAGTCACCAAGAATGTGGAGAGACGTACTTATAGCAGTTTTATTAGAGGGACAGTGATTTTTCTTCACCTGTATCTAGTTCTTTCTCTTTTCAAATTTCTCTTCCTCCAAGACGACAAGCCTACAGACTACCCACACTATCAAGGAAAATAGAAATAATTTTGATAAGCATGTTTCTTCAGTTGTGCTGGTTACTTAATGATAAGAAGTTAAAAAGAGGAGAACTGAGATGGTGAAGACTCATAGAGCTGGTACTTAGGGAATGAACTGTCACCTTAATCCTAGAACTGAATTTCCATACTCTGAGTCCAGAGCTTAACAACTTCAGGGAAATGGAATTACTTATTTGAGTGCTGCTAATATCTCCAACTTTCAGTTAAATTATATTCTCTGATACAATCATTTGTAATATATCATTCAATAATGATTTTTGACACACACACACACACACAACACACACACACATACATACACACACACACACACACACACACACACACACACAATGCTCTAAGTATATTCAGGGGAAGTGGCTGCATAAGGACCAGGCAGGGAGGACTAGTGTTAGGGGTAGTGCCCATACAGACAAGCTAAGTTAGAGCTAGAAAAGAGTTAAAGATCATTGAGTTCAATTGTCTTATTTTAATAATAAAGAAAACGAAAATGGCAGAAAGGAAGGGTCTTATTTCAGCAACACAAAGAATTGTTATTTGACTAGTAGAATCCATGTCTCTTTGATCCAAATCTAGTATTTTTAAAAATATGGTCTACTGTTTTGAGTTTTCCCTGACCTACAAGTCTTGCTCAACTCAGCACTCCTGTTATCAAAACTGAAATTAAAATGTTCCAGATTTTCTATCTGCAATCAACTATGATTTGAGTCCAAAAGTAAAACTTCATAAAGATCCTTGATTCTGATACGACACTACCCTGACGACACCTGGAGGGACTACCCTGACACCTGGTGGGAAGTCAGTTGCCATATATCCATAGCGCATATAGATAAAAGTGCTAGAACTAGATCCAAGAATGGCGGTGTCTTTATCTTTAAGGAGAGTATATTCCATATAAATACCATCTTAAAATATTTTTCTTCCATGCAAGAACTTGTTTGGAAATGGAGAGTTTCATCTTTCTCTAGTTTTATAAAGAATCTTATTACAAATCAAATTGCAATACCTCTTGGACTTTTGGAAAGAAACTTAATCCTGCTGAGAGTTAATTTCCTGATCGGTGAAAGTTATGATAAAAAACCCTCTAAATTCCTACAAGATTGATTGATATACATAAGAATAGCATTGAGTAACTGATAGAAAACATAGGGAATTGGATTTAGTATTTCACTATGAGTTAAGGACAAAACCCGAATCATAATTATATAGGCATGCATGAGTTGTCTCTTTGTGAAAACTGGACATTAATGTAGTTTGTTAGAAAGGGAAGCTGCTTTTTTGGTACCTATTAAAATCCTGGACTCAGCATTGGTGAATCAGACTCAAAAGCCTGATACAAATATGTATTTTGAAACAAGACTTATTTCTACCAAAATACAATGCTAGATGATCAAATTCTACTTAAGCATGTGAGATTCTGGTTGGAAATAGGAAGCTGGAATTACAGACTTTGAATTTCTTAAGTGTCCTGATTTCTGAAAGTCTGACCTTACTTATCTCAGGAGCAGAGGGCAAACTATGGCTGTTGACTGGGAAAGTAGCTCCTGGGATAGAAGCAAGAAGTCACTTAAGTGTTTGCTAACATATGGCTACACTACATACTCTGCCTGTATAAATTCCTACTGCTTATCTAGACCTTTGCTAAATAGACTAAATTGTATATAAAGGCCTAAGATACAGAATCTTCCCATACAGAAAATGCATTTTCTTAGTGAAATCTGTAAATACAGTAAGAGTTTGAAGAAGAGGAAAGCCAAAGTACAGGTGTCAGAAAAAAATGAGGGTTGAAGTAGACCCCTGAGACAGAGGAAATGATTGACCTCCAAGATGAGATCTAAAGAAAGGTTTTAATCATGGAGAGTATATATATTTGATATATCTTGCACAAGTTAGCATGGCGCATTTTAGAGTGGAGTTTAGTGTTTGTGTTGGAGAGAAAAGTCCCTGGAAAAGAGGAATTGATGAACCTTGACAGAGAGCGCAAATTTCAAAGGTACCAGTATAAGAAAGGTAAATTTTGTAACATTTTATAATAAAAATTGTCTTTGACTTTCAGGACCTAACCAATATCTTATCTAGCTTTGACTTGAAATTTTAAATTTCTTATTTTACCAAGTTTAGAGCTTTTTCTTTATCACCTCAACTGCTGTAGTAGTCAGGAGGAACAGTTCTGTTGTTGACTTGGTCTTTTGTGGTTTGAGTACTGAATATAGAACATTCCATACATTGCTGGCAAGCCTGAACTGTTGATCAACCTACTTATACCAAAATGATTTGGACTTCCTGTGGACCATCTTTCCAAACTAATTTCCACACTGTTGCTAGAGGGATCACTCTGAACTTCAAGTAAAATTATATCAAAATTCTTACCAGAATATTTCAAGGATTCTATCTTCCCCTCAAATGCCTTCAAAACTTTTCATGGTATGGTACCATCTGCCTCAATCATCTTTCCCTTAAACTAGCTTCTCTTATTTCATACTTTTCACAATCTTATCCTATCCACCAGCTTGGGTAGAATGGCTATTATCTCATTTTCATACCTTGGGAATTATGAGTATTATTCATTCTCACTAAATCCCCTTCAAGTCCTTTCTTCTCTTACATCATGCTTACCCTCAAAACTGATTGTTGAAATTGCCTTATTGTTCATGTTTCCATTGTAGATCTCTTCTATCCAGGCTTTCTTTTCTTTATACAGAAATACCTTCAGTACATCTTTCATGGCATGTTTTTAAAATTTATTATGGTGAATTACTCATTTCTCTCCCACATGACTACAAACTTCTTTTTTAAAGATTTATTTATTGTTTTTTTGCACATGTATGTCTGTGTATCATATGCATTCCTGGTACATGTGGAGATCAGAAGAAGAACATTAGATCCCCTGGAATGGAAGTAATGTATGATTGTTAGCCTCCATGTGGGTACTGAGAATCGAACTCAGGGTCTCTGCAAGAGCAAGTGCTCTTAACCATTGAACCTTCTCTCCAGTCCAATGATGCAAACTTCTTGAGGGTATCAGCCAAGTAAATTCTTCTCCAGAATTTATTATTCAACTCCTATATCCTCAGTAATTAGCATATATAAATACAATATACACATAAAGAAATATATGCTTGCTAGATTAAATTGCAAATTAATTCCCAGATGAATGTCATTAACAATAATTAGTGCATACCAGCATGCTTATGGAAGTCTTTGTTGAAAAGATAGAAATAGAACCTCAGTTTTGAAAGGTTGCTACAATATAAATAGAATAGTCAACAATTCAGGCAAACTGAGTTTAACTTTCTGCAGTTACAACCTCAATTCTTCTCCCCAACCCTGTCCTTATAGAGACCAATATGAGAGTGTAAACATCTTGGCACAAGTACCATCTTCCCTAAGTTAAGATACTGTGTATTACAGAATTTTCATAGAACCAGGGTAACATGGCACACAGATCAGTAAGAGGCCTATATACCTGATTTCTGATTCTAGTTCTAGCATAAAATAACCTTATGACCTTGAACAAGGCACTAATTTTTTTTAATACATCAGCTAAAACTATGGTACTTACCTGACAGGGATAAAGAGTCCTTGTCACTATGCCCTTCACTGAGTCATGTGATACACTGATTTTATTAATAGTTTAGATAGATTCATTTTTTCATGATTTCTTTAAAAGAGTCCTATAATGAGCTTTATAGGGATAAAATTTGTGAAGTTTCTGTGTTTTACACAAATGTATCACAGGATTCATAGGATTGGATTCTTCCATAGTCCTCAAAAGTCCATCGGGGGGAAAAGTTAAATAAATAAGATCATTTTCTTTTATACTTTCTAAGTGTCAAGAGCTTCGGGATCTGCAGATCCAGATCCACTGCCATTCAGAGTCTAAGTGCAGAGAAGAAGCCATTTGCTAATAAAATTAGGCAGATATACTTACCTGTGATAACTTTATAATGTTCAATGACAATTAATAAAATAAAAGTATAAGAAACCATGAGAAGCATTTTACAGGGACTGCCTTTTTCTTGAGATCCTGTTGACAGTGGATAGTCTGAGACCTTGGGATATACTGACTTTTACTAAAGGATGTGTGTAACTACCTGTGATTTCTAAATTGTTTTGTTTCCTCTTCTTCTAAGTCTCTACAACCATGACTTTCCTGAGCAGTAAAGGGTACATACTGGGCAGTCTAATAATCCAAAGGAGAAGACGGGTTTTAGGGAAGCAGCAGGTAACAAAAGTGTACTAGTTGATAATTCAAGGTTTTCATTTTTGCATAATGCATGGAGATGGGAGCTTTGAAGGATTCACATACAAATTTTTTGAATGCTTAGTAGCTACATAGCGATGAACAAAACATCTTTTTTGGGGGCACAAATGAAGTTAATAACAGTGAACTATGTGGTGAATAAATGATTAAGTGAGCCCTTACATTTCCTGTGTTGATGCTACAAAGATTAAGAATAAAGAGCATGTAAGGGTAAATAGGATTACCTTGAAAGATCAACTGGTGAAAGCTTTGCTAACTTGCAAACCAAGACAAGCTAGATGTATAAAGACATGGAGGAGGGGACATTCTACAGGAGGAGCAACAGATGCAAAAAGGGAAGCACACATTCAGGAATGAATCATGAATTTCACATCTCTTCATGAGACAGGAACCAAAAATATATCTAGGTTAAAGCAGAGCAATTTTGGCAACTTAAGTAAGAAAAACTACCCAGAAATAGAGAGAGCAAAAGACAATGAGAGATCCAGGGCTAGAGAGGCACAGAAAAAGCTAGAGAAAGTGCCGTGATAGAGAAGAGCAGTAAAGACAGCCAAGGAGGGAACACATTTGAACACTCGACATTTTCATCTTAGTAGATTTTTAGATTGCTTTTATTTCTTAAATTTCAGAGTGAAACAAATTCTTAAGAATAAGCTAAGTATTCCTGTTCCAAGGTATTACATTTCTTTTGAACCAAAAAATGAGTTCCCCATGTCTCCCAGCATGGAGAGTTTACACTTAATTTTCACTGAGGAGATTGAGGGAAAACTCTTCCTATTTACTCCTCTGTTTGGAGAAGAGAAGAAGTTCGGTAACCAGGTCATGAGAATCACTAAATTTGTGACGAATCGTGAATTTCTGAGTTGTATATGTGCCAGATTCGGAGGCACAGAAACCCATGAGCTCTGTTGTTTAACTCAGAGGTGTGGTGAGAACTTGCTGTTAGGAAGTGCGACCAACTGCACCAGTGAAGCAAAAACAAAGAGCCACGTTTGTTAAGTGCAAAAGCGGAAGTGGGACTCGACTGAGCGTGAGCTGTTCTGAGTTCTTGAAATTGTGTGCTGGTAGCTTCCTTTGCTCTCTGACAGCCTCTGCATGGGTACCTGGTGGTAACAGAAGCAATGCCAATGTTGAAGTCAGAGTGGTTATTGGGAAGGATTTATTTTTACTTATTTCACCATGGCAGAGGGCTTTCACCATGGTGGATGGAAAACAGACACAGCTCATCACTAGTGAACCACCACATCGTTAAGTTAGGCCTCACCTCCTAAAATTTCTGGAGCACCACCAGCTAAGAACCAATCAGGAGCATTTCCTATTGAATCTGTGAAATGGTGGATAAGCTAGCTACATTTGAAAGTCACACCTAGTTACAGGGAGGCAAGTAAAAAATTGAAAATACCTTAAGACTTGGAACAACCCTGTAAAATGGTATGATTAGCTTTGTTACCTCTGTGGTGGTTTGAATGAGAATGGCCACCCCCACTTAGTCACAAAGTGTGGAAGTGTTTGGGAAGGATGAGGAGGTGTAGCCTTGTTGGAGTAGATGTGACCTTGTTGGAGGTGGTGTGTCACTGGAAGTGAGCTTTAAGATTTCAAAAGCCTATGCCAGACCCAATTTCTCTCTCTCTCCCTCCTCTTCTTCCCCCCGCCCCAACAGGTTACTTGTGGATCAGGATGTAAGGCTCTCAGCTACTGCTCCAGTTCCATGCCTGTCTATTTCCCATTATGATGACCATTTACTAAGCCTCTAAAACTGTAAGCAAGCCTCCAATTCTCCAATTAAATGATTTCTTTTACAAGGGTTGCCTTAATAATGGTGTCACTTCACAGAAATAGAACGCTAACAAAACTTCTAAATTCACTATATCATTCTGAACATCAGTCTCCCCATCTGTACTACTACTGCTATTTTATAATAATAATAATAATAATAATAATAATAATAATAATAATCAATAACAGTAGTTTATATAAGTAAATTAGATAAAATATATGGCTACTTTTTTGCTGATTTTGATGTACATCTTTGATGGTTGAAATATGACTTCTTCCCTTTCACCCTTGAGTTCCTTTCTACTCTAAATCATCCATTCACACACAGGATGACTACATTACTCTTTATGACACATCACAGATGATAGACCACTTAGATTTATATGTGAAAGAGAAGAGGTAGCAAAGTGAAAGTACTTGAATTATTTTCTGTCTGTGAAATCATCACTTCGGATTCTGTTGTTTTATTCCATTTCTGTGTATTGCAATGGGACTGAAAATGGTATCAGATGTCATTCCTTCACAAATAAAGAGAACTTAAAACTACATCATTCCATTGTAGTAAATATACTCAACACACAACAGAATAAAAATAAAAATGTAACAAGCTACATTATGTCAAAAACAAGCCCGGGGCATGCTTGCTTGATTTCCTTCTTTCTTATGATAATTACTTTAATGAATACAAAATTTAATTTTAAGTTGTTTTCCAAAAGTAGTTCGGATGGTCTGTTTTACTGTTGCTAGGGCAATGTTCACTGTGACTGTTGGATAATATGTCCACTGCTGATGTTGTGCTAGTATAGGATTCTTTTAAATTAAAAAAATATTGTTTGAGATTATAATATGATTATATCATTTCCCCTTTTACCTTTCCTTCCTTTAACCCCTCCTTTGTACCCACTTTACTTTCTCTCAAATTCATGATATTTCTGTTGTTCCGTGTGTGTGTGTACTCCTAAATATATAAATATAACCTTCTCAGTCCATGTGATGATACTTGTATATATATATGTTTTCAGGACTAACCATTTGGCATTAGATAATTAATTAATATTGTTCTTCCCTGAAAGAGGACCATTTCTCCCACTCTCAGAATTCATTAGTTGCCTATAGCTCTTTGTCTGGTGTTAAGACCTTATGAGTTTGTCCCCATCCACATTAGCATGTCTATTGGAGTGTATTTTTCTTCAGCTCATATTTAGGTAGTCATGTTGATGAGACTTCATGGGTGTAGATTCTCTGACATTTCTAAGAGATACAATCTCACAGTAGACTTCCTGTTCCTATGGCTCTTATAATCTTTTCACCCCGTTTCTCAATAATCTCTGAGCCTTAGTAGCAGGAGTTGTATTGTAGAGGTATCCCTTAGGATTGGGTTCAGAAATCTACATTTTTGTTGGTTGTGCTTTTAACAGTCTCTGTCTATTGCAAAGAGAGGTTTCCTTGATTCTGTAGGTGGTATGAATATTTAAAATGTAGTTTGGGATTATGCTGGTTTAGTGAAATGTCAGCTATAGGTTTTCCTATAAGATTTGTGACTTCACAAGCCTGGGGTTAGTTGACTAGGTTTCCAGTACCAGGCAAGATTTCCCTCTTGTTGAATGGGCCTTAAGTCCAAGTTAGAGAGCTGTTGGTTACTGGCAAGGTGTACATGCCAGTATTGCACCCTTGGGATTGTCATGTCATGCTGGTTGTTGCTGTGATTCATAGGCATCATAGCAATCAGTTGCTCTCTTCCTTTGGAAGTTTGCACGGTGCCTTTTGGTACCATGAAAGCTAGTCCTGAAGGAGAAGGAGTTCAGATCAGATGTAGCTCATGTTCTCTAGGTCCTGCGTCCAGAGTGCATGGTGCCTTCAGCAATGTGGACTTACCTTCTCCCTCTGTTAAGCAAGGACAACAGCAATACTCTATGTTTTGGAAGTCTATTGGACAACCCCAACCAACAGCCTCAAAAGAGGCTTCTCATGCCTGGCATTGGAGTTTTGCTAGATAGTCTATGGCTCTTGGGGGTAGTATTTTCAACCTGGATAGGAACATTTCATTTAAAGTATATATGTATATGTATACAGCTTACAAGTATAATGGTATAGGATTCTTCAGAGAGGGAGACTTGAACATTATACTTCCAAGATTACAATAAGGAAGTAATCATAGTTTAATATCTAAAATCAAACGGTATTGAAGTGTTTCATGTAAACTGAGAATGGAATACAAGCCCAGAGAGATAGGTCAACTTCAAGAGGACCCCAGAGTAGCAAGGTGATAAAATAATGAGAACATTATATTCCCAGATTCTCCAAAGTCAGCCATATCAGTGGCAATGCAAACTCAAGGATGCAAGGTCATTTTTTTAATGCTGGAGAACCAAGTTAAGGAATATATTAATCGCCACAATGTCTCTGCTATGGTAAGAACAATATAATAAACATATCAAGGTACTTTTCCATTACTTCTTAACTGATTTACTGTGCGATGTTGGGTCAGTGGTGCATCATCTTTGAGCCTCCACTTACATATCTGTGAGTTGTCTCTAATTGGAATATTCTATATCTCAGTGTAAAAGAGAGCCCTAAATATGCACTAAAAGTATTACTTAACCACTGTCCTTTTTAATTTTTGTTTGGACAGGAACCATAATTCCACAGTTTACCTTGATGAACATACTGAGATATTCAAGATGGGCAGCAATAGTACCAGCACTGCTGAGAGTAATTGCAATGTTACACATCCGACATTTCAGTACTCTCTGTATGCTACCACCTATATCTTCATATTCATCCCTGGTATCCTGGCTAACAGTGCAGCCCTGTGGGTTCTGTGCCGATTCATCAGCAAGAAGAATAAGGCCATCATTTTCATGATCAACCTCTCAGTGGCGGATCTTGCTCATGTCCTGTCCTTACCTCTCCGGATTTACTATTACATCAACCGTAACTGGCCGTTCCAGAGGGCCCTTTGCCTGCTCTGCTTCTATCTGAAATATCTCAACATGTATGCCAGCATTTTTTTCTTGACATGCATCAGTCTTCAGCGGTGCTTCTTTCTCCTGAAGCCATTCAGAGCCAGAAACTGGAAGCGTCGGTACGACGTGGGCATCAGTGCTGCCATCTGGGTCATCGTGGGGACTGCCTGTTTGCCATTTCCCATCCTGAGAAGTGCTGGCTTAGCCAACAACAGTGAATCCTGCTTTGCTGATCTTGGGTACAAACAGATGAACGCAGTGGTTATGGTCACCATGGTTACAATTGCGGAGCTGGCTGGATTTGTGATTCCAGTGATCACCATCGCATGTTGTACCTGGAAAACAACTATATCCTTGAAACAGCCACCGATTGCTTTTCAAGGGATTAGTGAGAGGAAGAAAGCACTGCGGATGGTTTTCATGTGTGCTGCTGTCTTTGTCATTTGCTTCACTCCTTATCACATTAACTTCATTTTTTACACCATGGTAAAGGAAAGCATCATTACCAGTTGCCCCATTGTCAAAAGTACACTGTATTTCCATCCTTTTTGCTTGTGCCTTGCAAGTCTCTGCTGCCTTTTGGACCCAATTCTTTATTATTTCATGGCTTCAGAGTTTCGTGACCAACTATCGCGCCATAGCAGCTCCGTTACCCGTTCTCGTCTCATGAGCAGGGAGAGTGGCTCATCCATGGTTGGTTAAGATGAAATAATTCTTCAGTTATTATTATCTTTACCTTTGCTGTTTGAACTGTTCCAAAGGTAGGAATTGCCAGGCAAGAAAATTTCTTTAATTGAACATTGGAAATAGCAGAAATAAATTTTATTGTGTGATGGTTGTAGTCTCACGATTGTGCCTCCACAGATGATGGAGGTACAACGTGAAAAAATGTGGGAGAAGAAATGAAAAGGGGATCCATCTGCTTCTAATTTAAAATTCATGGCATTTTATTAGTTAAAAGTCCCAGATCAAATTTTTATAGATGTTTCCAACCAGAAATTGAATATGTGTATCTAAAATTGTCTTCTGTAAATAGAAAAGTACTGAGATGCAAGATAGAGATTAATCTTTACAGAAAAGTAAATGTCTTCCATGGAATAATTTTATTTCTGAGTGGAGTAAAAATTTCAACTCTTTCTAAGACATAAAACACAGACGAAGTGACACAAAAATCAAAGCATTCAGTCAACACTGGAAGCCTGCTACTGAATTAAGGGCATGAAAAGCTACTCCTTGAACATTTATAGATGTCTATCATTTTCTGAGCTGGTACTTTCCTATGTATTTTTACATATATTATCTTACTTTCTAATAGAAGTGACAAAAATGTGGAAATGCAAATACAAAGGCCTAAATGTAATATCAGAGAGGTTAATTAACTTGCCTCAGGATTAACAGTTAAGTGTACATGGCATATGATTATTTTATTTATTCCCTCTGCTTATACTTTTATATGTATTAGGTCAATATTAAGTTTGAGTTGAATGCTGGAGATACAAACTGAAGATAAGAACAGGAGATAAAGATCATTTGAACACAATTTTCTTAGACTCATGGAAAAAGCCATAAGATTGAAATTAGCATGATTCTGACTACAGAGTCTTCTATGAAAAATATATTGTCCTAATACTGCAAGGATCTGCATAGTCTTGATGAGAAGTACAACAGTTCATTATTTCAAAGCCAATATTATTGCTTAATGCAAGCCATGCAAATATCATAAATAGAAAACTATAAAAACCGAGCCACATTTTAAGAAATGTAGGTGCCTTTTTAAAGAGTCACCCAATTTTAATTCTTAAATATTACTACATGTTACCAAGCAAAATCTCAAGGTGTTTTCAGATATCATAATTCACAGAATTGCATTAGAAAGAGAGAAATATCATCACATTGTGAATAAATATGACAGGAATATGTGAACTTGTTTTATTTTTTTCTGAACGTTATGTGTATTAGTTTAAGTATTCTTGTAGAGGATTTAAATATATGGGACTCCTCAGCTTCTCAGATTGACAATTCACTGGTATTTTAGGTTTGAAATTTACATATACAGTTGGTGTACATGCAAAAGAAGGAAGTGGTAGTTCTTATAACATGCTTTTGTGTAGACTAACTAAGGAAGAGGAAGGGATCACCAAAAGGAGGAATTAAAAAGAACATTTCTTGGTTTCTTGGGCATGCGATAGTTCTGTAATTATAAAGTAATAAAGTGTTTTTTTGTAATTTGGAGCTACGTGTGTTTTATTAATCAGAGTCTGTAGGCACTGCTTACAGAGAGGGTTTTCAATGTGTTTGGGATTAACGGTAGCATCATCACAATCACTGTATCCACCATCTCAGTCTGAAGAGATGACTTTTCAAGAAATTCACTTGGAACCACATATCCTACTATAGTCTTTGTGGAGAAAAGAAAAATCAGCTCTCATAGTTTGCAATTTGTATTTCTCCTTGCAAGTGTTTGGGAGAACAGTAGTGCTTTCTGCACAGTTAGTTGAATAGCATATAAGTTAAACTACATAGCTTCCATTTTGGCCTTCATTGAAAAGGAATTTTTGAACTTTTTTTTCAGTTATGAATCTCTAATGTGGTCATAGAGAAAAAATGAGGATGTCTAAGCAAGCGATGGTTGGTTTTGAATTTCAGAGGCTGGGCAACCTCACATAATGTCAAGGAAGAAGGTGATGGTGATTGTAATGATGAGACTATTTTACCTGAGGAGCCTGAAACCCAAAACAAGATACTCATAGTTAGGAATCCTATTCAACTTTCCAAGTTCAAATAAAAAGCAATTAGCAAGGTTATTTTAAGGCATTAGAGTGTATAGTAACTATGATAGTTACAATTATGTTTTTCAGAGAGATGTAAGGTCAGAAGGGCACAACAAGCCATACAGCCTGGAACTGTCCCTTCAAAAACTCAATTCTAGCTGTAACTGCCTTACAGTATCCCCAAATCTCTGTAAGATAACTTAAAATCCACGTACAAACCACGTTGAATCCTATAATACTGACTACTTCTGATAGTTTTTGAAAAAATTCAAAATATATTATAACTCATGACAATTTATAGATATTAAATGCAGTTTCTATACAATTAGGTATGCTGTTTACTTTTTTAGGAGAAAGGCTTTTTATTTGTTTGGAGCATTGTTTACTTTTATTTTTTTTATGGAATAGTAAATGCTACAAAGGCATACAGGTATAATATTTTTCACTTCAGTATGTAAGAACAAGATTTTTGTCAATGTCCTCCTATACCAGTGTTGGAAAAAGTAACTAACACAGAATATTATAGTTCGGTTAGAAATTATAAAAGGAGTAATTAATAAGTTTTAAAATTAAAGGTTTAGAATAAGGAGGCCTCAAATGCCAGGCATAGGATTTGGAATTTTAAGTGATAGAGTGACACAAGGTTGATAATTAGAACTGTGGAAGTATGAACAATGATTGGAACCACCACACCTGGCAAGTGTTCGTATTTTAAAAGTAATTTTGATTTTATTGGAAAAGCTACACAATTAGAATGTTATACTTTTGTTGCAGCTTCTTTACAAAATCATTAAAGTTCTTCTTCATTCTGTCTTTCATTAGAAAACAAACAGGCTTCTAAGGGATAACAATAAAATAAAGCAAGGTAAAACAAAAATTAACACATTGAAATAGGAAAAAACAAATGAATGGAAGGGGAAAAGCCCCGCAAAAGGCACAAGAAACAGTTATAGAAGCGGAGACCCACTTGTTAGTACACTCGATCATAAGAACCCTGAAGGCTTCTCCGCAGTCACAACAAACCAAATCAGATTGAATTGGAAAAGCCCAGGTTTAATGGGTAAAACATTTCCAGGCGATTCCCGGCCTTAGACAGGAGATGGGGATACAAGACCGGAAGAATCACTTATCTGTTTTCAAGATGCCCCTTATATACCCTGTGGGAGTGGTCTTGAGCCTCTCTGGGGGAGGAGCTGTGTTTGGCAGGCTTTGAAGGGGCGGGTTCAGGGAAAGAGATGGGGCGGGGAGTTGAGGTGGATCTTCCACTAGACTCCCTCCAAACACTCAGAAATCCCATAAAACACAAAACTTGAAGCCACAACATATGAGCAAAGGACCTGCAGGACAAAAAGAGAGTAAAAACTATAAATTAAATTAAACAAAAATAAAAATAAAATAAAATTAGAAGTAAAAGGAAAAATCGCTGACATGGCATTATGGGACAAGGAACTTTCGAGGATACTGTTGAGTTTATTTTCTGTTGGCCATCTATTGCTGGGCATGCAGCCTACCCTTAAGAGTAGTTTGCATCCCCTGGGAGACTCCCTTGGAGGAAACAAATTTTTCGTTTGCAAGTGGTTATTAATTGAAGATTGCTCCTGGGTTAGAGAAAGAGGCATGTGTCCACTTTAAGCTCTAGGACCCCATCTTATGAAGACCTGTACAGGCCCAGTGCATGCTGCCTTGGTCTCCCGTGAGTTCATTTGTGCATGATCATGTTTATTTAGAGGACCTTGTTTTCATGGTGATCTCCTTCCCTTCTGGATCTTACACTATTTCTGCCTCCTCCTCTGCAGGGTTTCCTGAGCTCTGAGGGGAGGTAATTGACAGAGATGTCCTACTTAGGGCAAAGTGTTCCAAGGTCTCTCTCTCTCTCTGCCTAATGTCTGGCTGTGGCTCTCAATATTTGTTTCCATCTGCTGCAGGAGGAAGCTTTTCTGAGGAGGATTGGGCAAGGCACTGATGTCATTGGAATCATTCTATTGTGATGCAATTAATAATATTTTTTAGAACAGTAGTATTTGGTTTTACCTTAGGTCTCTGGGCTATCTAGTTTTAGATTCTTGGTCATCTAAACAGTGTCAGGTATGGGTTTGACCTCATGGAGTGGGCTTTCAGTCAAATCAGATATTGGTTGGTTACTACCACAAACTTTGTGCCACCCTTACACTAGTACATATTGCAGGCAGGACACCATTGTAGATCAAAAGGTTTACGGCTGGGTTGGAGTTCATATTTCTCCTTTGGTAGCATGAAGAGTATTTTCCTGTACCAAATCATAGCATGTAGGGGTGAAGGCCCTATATAGGTACCAGTTCAGATTCTCCATGCTCATTGATTTGTATAGATGTTGTCTTCAGCAACTAGGCTTTGCTGCCAGTTTGTGAAGAGCAATCTACAGTCTTGGTAATAGTCTGGATTACTTGGGGGTTCCCATGGAACTCTTTTGGCCAATAACTCAATTACATGTAATCCAATCCAGGTACTGGAAGCTTTGTCTGGTGACAAGAGATGGCCAGTTGGGGCTCTGTCTTCCCTGTTATTTGGTCATTTCATTTAGGTCACCATCATTTATTTTAGGAAGTTTCTACTGTATAAGGCTTTCATATTACACCTCAAATGGCCATCTCCATTCATCCATAACTATCTATTCTACTTCCTCTTCCCAGGGAGATCTATCTGCCATCTCAGTCCCTTACTCTGTACTTAATCTCTATGGTTCTATAGATTGTAGTTTGGTTATCATTGACATAACAGCTAATCTCCACATATAAGCAGATACATACTGTATTTACGTTTTTGACTCTGAGTTCTATCCATTTATTTGCAAATTTTGTGATTTCATTTTTTAAATGGCTGAAAAATATTCCATTATGTAAATGTACCACATTTTCTTTATTCATCCATCTGTTGAAGGACATCTACATTGTTTCCAGTTTATGAATATTGTGAATAGAGTAGCCATGAACATGGTGGAGAAAATGTTCTTTACGGTTGCATAAGCATCCTTTGGGTATATGACCAAGAGTGGTATGGCTGGATATTGAGGAAGATCAATTTCCATCTTACTGAGGAACCATCACACTGATTGCCACACTGGTTTCTATAGTGGCTGTATAAGTTTCCACTTCCACCAGCAATGGATGAGTGGTCCCCTTATCCACATCCTTGTTAGAATGAGCCATCATTTGTTTTATTGATATTAGCCATTCTGATGGGTATAAAATGAAATCTTAGAGCAGTTTTGATTTGCATTTCCCTGATGACTAAGAATGTTGAACATTTCTTTAAGTGTTGTTCAGCCATTTGAGTTTCCTCTTTTAAGAATTCCCTATTTAGGTCTGTACTCAGTTTTTAATTGAGTCATTTAATTGGGTTAATTTGGTTTCTTGATATCTAGTTTTTGAGTTCTTTATATATATATTGGGTCTTAGCCCTCTATTGGATAAGTACTTGATAAAAATCATTTCCCATTTTGTAGGCTGCCATTTTCAAATATTGACATGTTACTTATTGGGAGGATTTGTTTATAATTATAATTACTTTTGATATAATTTTTCCAAAATTTTCAGAATTTATTTGATGAAAGTATTATATGTATTTATTTTTGATCAGGGTTTTACTGTGCAGCACAGACTGACTTCAAACTCAAGATCCTCCTGCATTAGTCTTCCTAGTGCTGAGATTACAGATTATTACAAGTATTTTATTTGTATATGTGTTTTCTCCTAAATAAACAAATTTAACCTGTTCAGTCTGTGTAATGTTACTCCTATGTGTTCAGTGCTGATAATTTGGTACTGGATAATCAATTGGTGTTTTCTTTCCTGGGGAAGACTACTTCTTCCTCTCTTAGTGTTCCTTAGGTGTCTGTAGTTCTTTGTGTAAGGGTGAGGACCCCCACCTCCCCAAGTCCACATTATTATGTCTATTGTTGTCATTATGCAGCTTATGTTTGGCAGTCAGTTTGGTGAGACTGTAAGGGTGTAGCTTTAGACATTCCTAGGAGACATAATCTCACAACAAACTCTCTGTTCTTCTGGGTCTTACAATCTTTCTGCTGCTTCTTCTGCAATGATCTCTGAACCTTTGGTGCAAGAGTTGTATTATAGATTTATCCCTTGGGACTGTGCTCAATAACTCTGCATTTTGAATGGTTGTATTTTTCTGTAGTGATCTCTGTCTGTTGCAAAGAGTTTTCTGAATGAGGGGTTTATCTGTGTGTATAAGGACAAATATTTAGAATGTAGTTAGGGATTGTTCTGGTTTACTAAACCGATAGGTGTAGATTCTCCTCTAAGATCCATGATGTCACTAGCCCTGTGTAGTTGACCAGGTTTTCAGGACCAGGCATGGTTTCCCTCTTGTTGAGTGGGTCTTACATCCAGTTAGAGCCCTTCTGATTACCACCAAGGTATGTGTGTGTGCTACTATTGCACCCTTAGGGTGATTGTGCCGTGTTGGTAGAAAATAGTAATTAATATTGGAAATTATGTACATAAAGGGGAAAACAATTGTTTTAAATTGTTTAGGAGCAGAGTGAAGCACTATAAAGTCCAAACCAGATTGGTGGATATTAAATTACATAAAATGTGATTGTGAGTTTTGAAGTTTCTATGGACTGTTTTTTTTTTCCTTTGGTTTTTCAAGACAGGGTTTCTTTGTGTAGCTTTGCGCCTTTCCTGGAACTCACTTGGTAGTCCAGGCTGGCCTTGAACTCACAGAGATCCACCTGGCTCTGCCTCCCGAGTGCTGGGATTAAAGGCGTGCACCACCACCGCCTGGCTCTATGGACTGTTGTTAATAGTCTATTTTGCACTAGATTATAAAGAAAACATCAAACCCAAACTGTAGTAATTATTCATTTGATATTGTGTGACTAAAATTAGAATTATCAAGAACATAAATAGAAAAAAATGACAGAATAATGAAAGTAAGTTTAAAATGCTCTGGTAAGTCATTTAGGTTAGCATACTGCTTCAATCCTGGCTACTCAGGAGATTTTGGCAAGAAATCACAGACTTAAGGCAAACCTGGGCTATGCAGTGAGTTTGAGGCTATCCTAGGTAAGAAAATTTGAGACCCTGCCTCAAAAATAAACGTAGAAAACAATGTTGTGTAATAGCTTAGTGGTAGAGCAGTTTTGGAATATGTGAATGATGCTGGGTACAATTTAATTCCTGCTGCTGAAAAACAAAACAAAGACACCAGATTCATAATTATATATCCAATGCAAAAATATGAAAAATCTTTTATTCTCACTTTTCATTATTTTTTTGAGAATTTTGTACAATGTATTTTAATCACATTGTCCTCTCCTCTACTCCTCCCAAATGCATCTGCCATTTCTTGCCCACCCAACTTGTGTCCTCTTTTTTTTTTTTTTAACCTGTCAAATACAGTTCATGATGATCATATTCTCTTTGGCTTGTGGCTTTCACTGCAGTGTGGTCAATCCAGTAAGGGCTACACCCTCAAGGAAAACTAACTCTCCCTCTCCCAGAAGCTAACAATTTTCAAGAGCTCCATGGCTAGTGCTGGGATTTCATAACAAACTCCAGTCTCCAGGCTGGAATTTTGTTGCCCTTGATCTTGTGAAGGTCTTGTGTAATCTGTCATAACTGCTGTCATACATGTACAACTACCCTGCTGTATCTAGAAACCACTGTTTTCTTATAGTCATACACTACTGAAAATCTTATTGGTACAGACGTTATACGGAAAAATTACTAAAATGAAGCCGGGCAGTGGTGGCACATGCCTTTAATCCCAGCACTTGGGAGGCAGAGGCAGGCAAATCTCTGTGAGTTTGAGGCCAGCCTAGTCTACAAAGTGAGTTCCAGGACAGCTAGGACTACACACAGAGAAACCCTGTCTCAATGTCCCCCCCCAAAAAAAAACCCTGCCAAGCTGAATCAAGAATAGATTAAAAATTAATTACATAAAATTATGAATATTTAGTACATTTCCACCAAGGACAACTGGCTGTACCTGATGTATTTTCTTAAATCTCCAATGAGTCCATACTGTTAATATTTTTTTTATAATTTACAAAACTTTTTCTCGTGTTCTGCTCACTTGAACATTTTTTATTCTTCTCCCATACAATACACCCTGACCTCAGCCTCCCCTCCCTTCACTTCTCCCAGTCTGCCTCTCCCCTCTTCCATGGATCCACTACTCCTCTGTTTCCTTTCAGAAAAGAGCAGGTCTCTCAGTGATATCAGCTGAAGTCAGCATAACAAGATGCAATAAGACTAGACACAAACCCTCATATCAAGGCTGGATGAGGCAACCCAGGAGGAGGAAAAGGGTCAGAGACACCCCCACTCCCACTGTATGAGTCCCATAAAAACCCCAAGCTAAACAACCACAGCAAGAATGTGAAAGACCTAATGCAGATCCATAGAGGCTCTGTTATTGCTGCTTCAGTCTCTGTGAACCTCCATGAGCCCTGGTTAGTTGATTCTGTGGGCTGTGTTCTCTGGGTGTCCTTGACCCTCTGGCTCCTATAATCCTTCCTCTCTCTCTTCTGAGGGATTCCCTGAGCTCCACCTCTTAATTTTATTTTTAATTTTTTGTGTGGTTCCTAAAGTGCAGAAACAGAGGTGTCCTAAATCATCCTGTAATTCAATGGTGTCCTTACTTTGCAATGCTAAAAATAAATCACAGTTCTCTACAGAAAATATAGTAAAAATTCTAGATAAAATATTGACAAATACAATTCAATACATTAAAATCTGAATATTATTACATTTAGGTAGAATTTTAGGACAAAACTTATTTGACTATAATATTAGCATACTGTTAGGACTATAAAAAGCTCAATAAAATATCCATTCAATTACAAATAAACATAACAAATCAATTTGCTCTTCTTTTTCTCCCCCACCCCCAAAAGTGAAATTGAGTTTAATTGCCTTCAATCTGTGAGGAATGGACCAGTAAAGCTGTCTAATTGACAGCTATTAAATAGCACATGTAAGCCATTTGATTATTAACATTTGTCCAAAACAGAAATTTGCTTGTGAGTTTGACTATTTAAGTTCTAGAGTAACCTGAAGTTTAGAATATTTCTAGGCACTTGTTTGACTCATTAACAATAGAACACAGTTTAGAAAGCATATGGTCTGTCTTACCTATGCTTGAGGAAGAAGAAATGGTTGCTAACCATCTCTATAGACAGTATCTGTTCAAAGGCAAGAAAATCATGTACATCCAGACAGGCAAAATATAGGTAAGACATTTAAAAATGAGCCAAATTGCATTTTGGCGCATCTGCAAAAAATTTTAATGAAGAACTGTATTTTCTGGGAGGATAACTATAAAGATTTTTATAATACAATTAGTAGGGCATAAAGAAAGACAAATTCTCATTTCACTGCATTTTTTTAAAAAAATTTTTCCTAGCTATTCAAGAAATATGAAGTGTCTGAGAGAGAGGAATTTAGTCTTTGTTTTTCTTTGGAAAATCAAACTTTAACCAAGAATTACCTAACTTCATTCTATGTAGTCTGCAAGCCACAGCACTGAATCACCAGTTCCTGATACACAGTGTGGCTACATTTGGATTTTTGATATGCATCTAAAGATGCCATAGACACAGATTCCTTCCAACCACGGACTGAAGCAGGATGCCCATGTACCGTTTGTAATGACTAACACATATACAAACCATAGCAGAAGCATAACAGAATAATGCTAATTTTAAGCATGATGTTAGAGAAGAGGGAACAGCAAAGTGTGGGGAGAAATTAGCTTTAGCTTTCAACATGCTGCTTTCCCCTGGCTTCTGACTCTTTGTTTCAATTCCCTAATCAGGTTGTGCGGAAACTGCCATACTGGCTTCTCCTCTGTCAACACACTGTGTCCTCTCGTTCTTCTATCCACTCTTTCAGATAATTAGAAAGATGAATTAGGGAAGTGTGGATTTGGAGTAGAATAGACTGGGTTTTAAGTCCTGTTCCTTCTACTTACTGATTGTTTGATCATAGGTAAGTCATTTTACCTCATTTGAATAAGAATTTCCAAGCCCCAGTTTTCTAAAAGAAATTGATTACCAATAGTTGCATGCTAATAGTAATGTGAAGATTAAATAATAACAGTAAATGGACTCCTTAAATTGTTATAGTAATAGTTTTCAGTACTGCTCATTCTATAATGGAAGAAACTTTTCCACATTTTTAGGGTATCCAGAGAAATAAGACAATCTCTGTATTTGAAGCATTTTACTAAAATCTGGGCACATCTACTTTACATCATTTCATGTACACACACATTTCACAATCTAATCTGATTTATGTCATGTTACCACAGTGCTCTCTTTCAAGTTTTTCAAATTAATAAACCAACCTATGATGATGTGTTTTTGCCTCATGGGAGCACTGTAGATTGTCCATCAGGACATATGAACATTTAAAACAGAGCTCTAGAAGATTATATGGCAAACAGGGGGATGACTAATAGAAGGAATTTCAAGTGCTCCACCCTCCTGAAGTTCAGCTTTCTGTAGATCACATGTGGAAGTGGTTTTGTGTACTGACAACTGACAACGTGTGGGAGAGCAGTCTTGCTAATGCTTTACTGAAATGTAAAAATATGACTCATTTTATTAAAAGTAACTTGGCAAAATGTTATCAAGACTTGAAAATATTCATACATTTTGAATTAGCAATGATATTTTGAGGATTCTTGGTAAATTAAAGTTGAAAAAGTGCTATGACAGAAGTTCATTTCGGAGCCATTGAAATCGCTCAGTGGGTAAATACATTTGCCACTAAGCCTGACGGCTTAAGTTCAAGCCCCACCATCCACATGATAGAAGGAGAGACCCAGCTCCTGCAAGTTGTCTTCTGATCTGTACACATGCACTGTGGCCCGTGTACATGTACAATCACACACAATATATAAATAAAAGGTAAAAATGAGAGTTCACTTTATCAGAAAATAATTGCAAATAGAATGAATGGTCAATGGTGGAGGAAGGGTTTTTTTTTTTTTGGTTTTTCGAGACAGGGTTTCTCTGTGTAGCTTTGCGCCTTTCCTGGAACTCACTTGGTAGTCCAGGCTGGCCTTGAACTCACAGAGATCCGCCTGGCTCTGCCTCCCGAGTGCTGGGATTAAAGGCGTGCGCCACCACCGCCTGGCTGAGGAAGGGTGTTTAAATAAATTGTATGATATCCACCTGTATTTAATTACTTTTTCATTGTTGTAATACAATAGCATGGTCGAAAGCAACTTATAGAAGTTCTTATAGAAGCAACTTATAGAAGTATAGCTTCTGTCTCCAGAGAGCTAGATTCCATAATGGTGGGGGAGTTATGGTGGCAGGTGACAAGAGCAGAAAGCTGACTGATCACAGGAAGCAAAAGGAACAGAGAAAAGGAGCAAGGCTATAAAACCCTTCATCCATTTTCATGGAAATAATCCCAGTAGGCTCATTAATTCACTAAACTAGACTTGGAAGGAATAGTTTCTTTGGTCTGTCATCAGTGTCCTAATGGGATGAATAGATGTTTGCGTTTGTATTTCAAGGGAAAAAAATCATGTAACAGATACAGATCTCAACAGAGGTACAAACCTCAGCATAGTAAGTAAAGAAATATAATACTGTAGGAAAACATGATTCATCCAAAAGTTGATAATTCCATAATTCTTCAATAACTTAATCTAAATACATTGAAGTTTGTGAAATGACAAAAAAATTGAAATACCAGTTTAAAAAGTGATTTAAAAAAGAATGCATGTGTCTAGCAACTGATGGAAGCAGATGCAGAGATCCACAGCCAAACATTGGGCCAAGTTGCAGAAATCCTGCTGAAGAGAGAGAGGAAAGTTTGTATGAGCTGGAAGTGTGTGTGGGGGTCAAGGTCGTGATGGGGGAACTCACAGAGACAGCTGACCTGATCTCCTAGGAGCACACAGACTCTGGACCGACAGCTAGGGAGCCTGTGTGGGACTGACCTAGACTCTCTGTATGTGTGTGACAGTTGTGTAGCTTGGTCTATTTGTGGAAATCCTAGCAGTGGGATCAGGGCCTGTCCCTAATGCTTTGACTGGCTTTTGGGAACCCTTTCCTCGTACCGGGTTGCTTTCCCCAGCCTTTATACAAGGGGAGGTGCTTAGTCCTACCTCAACTTGATGTGCCATGCTTTGTTGATACCCAGGGGAGGCCTTCTCCCTTCTGAACAGGCGTGACCTTTGTGCTTGTAGCCTGCTGGATGAGATGCATCTGGGAAGGATATAGAATCATCTCCACAGTGGACAATTCTGTTCAGGCAATCTTTCTTTCCAATTTTGTGAGTACACTTTTTAAAAGCATCTTCCCATAAGAGTAGCCTTTAAAAATAAGTTTTTCTGGAGTTACTCTAGGCCCTGCAGACTTCTTTTCTATCTCCTCATCACTCATCACCGTCAGAACCTCCGTGGGTGTCTCAAACTCCTCGGAGGTTTGTGGCAGGTGCTAGTGGTCTCTGCCAACTTTGTTTTCTCTGGAATTTCAATCATTGTGGGTTTCTTACCATCATTTTTCATAAAAAGAGAACACTCAGACCTGATTCATATGTTTTTCTACATGATATGCAGATGTCACTCAAAAACCCCTTGTCTGGCTAGGATATTAACCCTAACAAGGAACTTAGTAGTATTATTCTTTTTAGTGGATGTAGTAATAAACTGCCCTTAAGTGCTTATCTTTATAGCTATAGAATACTGCCTCTCTCAACCCTCAACAGAGATGCTTCTTTTAGCAATAGATGGCAATTAATGCAAAGACCCACAACCACTCAATGTACAAAGAACAAAAAGACTGTGGAGTGCTGTGGAATAAATAGGACATCAATGTCACACACACACACACACACACACACACACACACACCAAGGCTCAGAGGCCCTATGAGAAGAAGGGACAAAATATTTTAAGAGCCAGAGGTAGTGGATGACTGCAGTGAAACACTATTTGCCAGACATGACAGTACGCTTTACACATAAATTCACAGCTGCTGTGACAACATGTACAAGACCTGCGTAAGAGCAAGCCAACCCAAATCTCAGCATAGATGGGAGAGCTGATTAAGTTCCACACCTAGAAGAGGAGCTATGGGTAACTGATGGCTGATTGGAGGTGAGTAAGTTTTCTTCAAGGATGTGGGCCCTGAGAAGCTACCCATACTCTAGTGGATGGTCACACATCCATGCACATGCAGGCATATACAGACTAAATGGGCTCAGTGAGTATATTTAAAAAGTGAGACCACATGAAGTTGGTAGGAAAATGAGGTGGGGAGGATAGGGAAGGAATTGAAAAGCTGAGAATGGGGGTTGGATTTTGTCAAAACACACATGACTATGAGTATTACATACAATATTTTTAAAAACTTGACAGCTGAAGTACTGTGGATCATATGTAGGGCTAAACTGAAGTATGATAATGAATGGAAATCTTTAAAACATTTGTGTAATACCCCTGTGTATGTTTATATAGACATATATTCAACTGTGGTGGTGCATGCTTGCAATCCCAGCACCTAGGAGGTACAGACAGTAGAATTGGATTAGTAGTTTAAAAATAGTCACACAAGATTTGTAAACCAATTAGTTTGAGCAAATGCTCAAGGTCTTGGAAGGAACAAAGTTGGAAAATTGTTGACAAAATCAATGAGAAAGAGGTATATGAAGAGTTATATCTGCTTTGAACAAATAAAAACAATGAAAGTATTTGTATATAATAAAAAACTCCCAAAAGGAATTTCAATAGAGAAGAATTTTAATGATCAAGTGGATACAGTGATGCATTCCACAGATACCAGTTTGTTTCTTTTCCTATTGTGATGATTAATTTTCCATGTCAACTGGGCTACATTAAGAAACAGCTAGAAAAATGCTAAGAA
>CABHPH010145620.1:0-25647 GCA_902168325.1 Peromyscus nudipes | reverse complement strand
TACAAGGTTTGTTCCACTACTGTACCAGTGCACTTTGCAGGAAGCTCATTGTCATAGATCAAGTGGTCTGTTGCTGGGTTTGTGTTTACCTTCCTCTTTTAAAGCATGCACAATACCTTCCATGGCCGTGGGGATGAGGTTCTAGGTAGGCACCAGCTTTACTTCTCCATGTTTAATGAGTTATGTAAATGGACCTTGCAGTCAGTTTTTAGAGAGCAACCAGGAACCTTGGCAATAGCCTTAATCATTTGGGGATTCCCATGGGGCCCCTTTGACCAACAAATTGAATAGATATAAACCATTCATAGTACTGGAGATATTTTTTCATTCATTATTGAGCTTTTCAGTTGCTATGAGTTTGTAAGCTTTCTGTTTCTGTTGTTGTTGATATCCAGCTTTAATCAATGAACAGCAGATAGGATTCAGGGTGCTATTTTAATTTTCTTGTATCTGTTGAGACTTGAGTTGTGTCTGAATATGTGGTCAGTTTTGAAGAAAGTTCCATGAGTTACTGAGAAGAAGGTATATACTTTTGTGTTTGGATGAAATGTCTGTGCACATCTATCACGTCCATCTGGTTTATGTTGTCAATTAGCTCCTGCCTTTCTCTGTTTAGTTTTTCTTTGAATTACCTGTCCATTGGCAAGGGTAGGTTATTATAGTCATCCTCTATCACTCTGTGAGAGTCAATATGTTACTAAAACTGTAACAGTAGCTGTATTAGAATTTCTTTTACAAACTTGTGTGTCCTTGGTTTGATGTATAGATGTAAATAATTGAAATGCCCTCTTAGTGTATTTTTTATTTGGTAAGTAAGTAGTGTACTTTCCTATATCTTCTTATTAATTTTGGTTTGAAATTATTTTGTCAGATATAAAATAGTTAAGCAAGCTTTTTTCTTACATCTGTTTGTTTGGAATACCTTGTTCCAACCCTTTATCCTTGATGTTAAAGTGTGTTTTTTGGGTATAGAAGAAGGATACATCCTGTTTTCAAATCCATTTTTTTAATTTGTTGTCCTTTGGGGAATTAAGACTATTGATTTTGAGAGATATCAAAGAGTAGTTGGTTTTTTTTGTTTGTTTGTTTTTTGGTTTTGTTTTGTTTTTGTTTTTGTTTTTGTTTTTTTCGAGACAGAGTTTCTCTGTGTAGCTTTGGTACCTGTCCTGGATCTCGCTCTGTAGACCAAGCTAGCCTGGAACTCACAGAGATCCACCTGGCTCTGCCTCCTGAGTGCTGGGACTAAAGGTGTGCGCCACCACCGCCTATGGAGTAGTTTTTTTAATTCCTGTTATTTTGTTGTGATGATGTGTGCTTTCTTGTTTCTTCTTCTTTTGATTTGCTGTTCGAATATTATTTATTCCATATATCTTCTGGGCTGTGGTTAATCTCTACAGGGTGGGCTTGCCCTGTAGTGAAGGCTTCTGAGATACTGTCAGCTATGGCACTAGGAATCCTGGTTAAAATGTGTTTCTAAGTATTTGGAGCTGACACTCAGCAATGGGGATGAAGTAGGGCACTGAGGGGGTCCACAAGAGAGATTACAGCAGGTTGTACCATCAGGATTCATGTTGTCTTCTGACAGGAATGGGGGCAGAGAGAGACTAGAGCCCACAGAAGGCGGTCTGCCACATTTCTGGGGAGGCAGCTTGGAGATAGGGTTTAGAAAAAAAGAGGAGAGGTAAAGATAACCTACCTGCTTTCCCAGCCAGCAAGCCTGTGTCTTTTTCTCAGTGGATGCAAAACTTAGGAATCGCATTAGGACTGTAAGAAAGTTGCAAGAATTCACAGGCATGCTGAGGTTATACAAGTGTTAGTGGTAAAGTATTGTTGGGTTGGGTAGGCCCTTTCTAGGAGCTTCCTAAAAGTTTCACTTTTCCTTGGAGCCCCCCAAAAAACATTCTTGATTCTTCGCTCATGCTGGGATGGGGTTTTGGGTGACATAGCAGCCTATGAGTAGAGAGCAACCCATTCTCTACTCCTGTGAAAACTGCAATAGATACTTATTTACCAAGCTGAACTTAGGGAGAATGTATTTAGCTTGTTTTCAGTGCCCTAATGCAAATAAAAGATATTTATTCATATCTCCCAATAAAAAGCAATATATCATATACAGAGGAAGCTATTTAAAGACACTTGTATATATTTTAGCTTTCCTGAGAATGTCCACATACATTTGAGCTAAAGAGACAATGAAAATATGTGTCTCCACAGAAGCATTTATTGGAGGCGAGCTCTTATCTCCAGTATGATTCTTGTTGACCTTCCCTCCATGAGTGTAGTGGAAAAACAGAGAGGATTGTTTAAATGAGTGGTACTCCATTAATAAAGCTGGATTTTCATATTAAAAACTTATTTTATTGGAAATTAAGCATTGTTGGCTTTGTGTTCCAAAAATAACCAACACAGCAATAATTACTCTGTTTTATCTACTGATTTTCCTCAATATACACGTTTAAAAAATGAAAAAGATAAAATAACTAAGCAATTTAGTCAATAAATATAATATTTCTAATGTATTAAGATATTCTCAATTTAAATTGTATAATTTTTATTAAAAATCAACAACTAAGTATTTTGCTAAGACCCTTCAAGTGTTTCCTATACTTTAATGTATGTAAGAGCTGAAGAGAGAAAAAAAATGAGAGGATTGAAACATGATTCATTCTGTTTTCATTAATTATTGGTACTGAGGTAAAAAAAGAATGTGATCTTATTTAATTGTCTTGTAAATTTATGTAAAATTTATGTCTTACTAAGTAGATTTCACAACATATTTTAGGAAGGGATTCATTTTTCCTGAAATAATGCCATCAGAAAATCCTTGCTTTAAGATTGTTAATTGCAAACAAACATATAACCCAGATTTATGAGGTATGAATATGTACAGAGTTCTAATTATTTATATAATATCACAGGGAGCAAAATTAAAAAAAATTGCTAACAGAATGTTTCCTATATATTAAACAGACCCACAAGTTTCAGCATAAAGGCTTTGTATATTATCTGGCCTATAAAGTACAACCCAGTGTGGGAAGGGATCACTACAGGTTCCAAACATTGTCCTGTCCTTCCCCTGACCTAGTATCATTTACTTACTTATACTTATCAAGCCCTCTGAATCTGTGAATCTTACTTGAGAGGATAATCATTTGTGCTATCTCACAGGTCAGTCTCTATCAATTACTTAAGAAAGCATAGCCCAAGAACAAAAACACAAATGACAGCTCATGCTGGGGGAGATGTGGAGCAAGGGGAGCACTACTCCATTGCTGGTGGGAGTGCAAACTTGTATGGCCACTTCGGAAATCAATCTGGTGGTTTCTCAGAAAATTGGGAATCAGTCTTCCTCAAGACCCAGAAATACCACTATTTGGCATATACCCAAAGGATGCTCAAGTATACCACAAGGACACATGCTCAACTATGTTCATGGCAGCATTATTCATAATAACAAGAACTTGGAAACAACCTAGATGCCCCTCAACTGAAGAATGGATGAAGAACATGTGGTATATTTATACAATGGAGTATTACTCAGCTGTTTAAAACAATGACACCAGGAAATTGAAGGCAAATGGATTGAATTAGAAAAAAATAATAGGGTGTAAGGTAATCCAGACCCAGAAAGACAAGCATGGTATGTACTCACTCATAAGTGGATATTGGCTGTAAAGATGCTACAATCTACAGACCTAGAGAGGCTAGGTAACAGGCAAAGCCCAAGGGAATGCATAAATCTCCCTGGGAAGGGGAAATAGAGGAGATCTCGGGGTAAGCTAGGGGCAGGTGGGCATGGAAACTTGAGGGATCAGGTTGCAGGGCAGGCAGAGGGAAAGAGTGCTGACAGAGATGACTAGGAATGGGAGCTTTATGTGTCTGGTAGAAGCCTGATACAAGAGAAATTCCTAGGAGTCTAAAAGGATGGGCCCAGCTAAGACTCCTGGCAGCAGCGGATGAATAGCCTGAATGGGCCACCCCCTGTGATCAAATTGGTGACTTCCCAGGTTGTCACTGGAGAGCCTTCATCAAGATAGAGGCAACTGATGGAGGCAGATTCAGAGACCCACAGCCAAATATTGGGCCAAGCTCGGGGAGTCCTGCTAAGGAGAGAGAGGAGGGATTGTAGGAGCCAGAGGGGTCAGGAACATCCCAGGAAAACCCACAGAAACAGCTAGCCTGGCACATGAGAACTCACAGAGTCTGAACCAACAACCAGGGAGCCTGCATGGGATTGATCTAACCCCTCTGCATATATGTGACATTTGTGTAGCTTGGTCTATTTGTGGGATTCCTGGCAAAGGGAGCAGAGCTGTCCATGGTATTTTGGCTGGCTCTTGGGAACCTATTGCTCATGCTGGATTGCCTTGCCCAGCCTGAATAGAGGGGTAGACACTTGGTCTTATAGCAGCTTGATATGCCATGCTTTGCTGATGCCCATAGGAGATCTAACATTTCTGAAGGAATATGGAGGAGGGGTGGATTCGGGGGTCAAAGGGGAGGTGTGTAGAGGGAGTGGGAGGAGAGGAGGGAGGGGAGGCAGTGGTCAGGATACAAAATAAATTAATTAAATTAAAATAAAAAATTATTTGTGTAAAAAAAGAAAGAAAACTTAGCCCACAGGGCATTATGCCAAAAATATCAGAATTGGTTAATTTCATAAATAACTAAATTGGTTAGCAGTGATATACCATAAACCATATTGATTCTATGTAGAATAGTCTATAGAAACCATGCAATTTTCCACAAATCAAAGCAATGGCAGAAATGATAAATGGGAAGTCATTTAGGACCAACCAAACAAGAATAAGTTGACTTACAAAGGGAACCCACCACAATTGCTTGATATTAGCAGTGGCAAAGAGGCAGAGTGAGAGTTTCTTATAGACAAACGTAGGGAAGTGTTCAAATAATTGCTAACCGGAGGACGTTGTTTTAGGAAAGGTGGACAGATTAGCAGAAGCATTCTGTGTGAGGTGATGGCAGTGCAGAATTAGCATTTGCGTCCCACACTGATACCAGGAACAAAAATAGGAAGTTTAACTATCAGGTCCTGGCCTTGTGTGATGATTATTGAAGAGGTTGTTTTTCTGCTAGCATTAATCATTGCTAAAGATACTGGTCTGATGTTCTACAAGTGTGAATGAAGGATAACAGGGATGTTCCCAGAACTAGAACACTTAATGGATTGCGTTTCTAGGCTGCTTGCTTCAGATTATGGAATAACATTCTATTTTAATATGTGTTTTTACTATTGCCTATTTGAAAATCCATTATTTCAACATTTTCATGAAAGTTACCCTTTTCTTAGTCTTGGACCATAAAGTCAAAATTACTTTATAACTCAATTATTTACTGTCTAATTGGAGATGAAACTTTCAAAACTCAAAATATAAAAATAAAAGTTTCCCATATTTGTTCACTGAAAATTTAATAATAACGATATTTTGTTAAATTCAGTCATTAAAAATACCTTATTAGATACTTTTCATTGGCATAAAATTTATTTATACCTTCTTCTAAGTTAAGTAGTTAACTATTCTCCTATTGACAACAAAACATTCTGGGTGCAAAGTTATTTGCCAAAGAGTAGAAAAATGTAAACTTGCCTGAGTTACACAGCAACATTAATGCCCTTTATGATTATTGTCCAGGCTGGTATAAGAGATGTCAAATGCAGCATAACATTATGGGGTAATTTTAGCTAGAGTTTTCCTGCCTGGCCCACAATCAGGACAAATCTGTGTCACCTGCCAGTCCCACAGCCGCTCAGACCCAACCAAGTAAACACAGAGACTTATATTGCTTACAAACTGTATGGCCGTGGCAGGCTTCTTGCTAACTGTTCTTATATGTTAACTTAATCCATTTCCATAAATCTATACCTTGCCACGTGGCTCGTGGCTTACCGGCATCTTCACATGCTGCTTGTCATGGTGGCGGCTGGCAGTGTCTCTCTGCCTCAGCCTTCCACTTCCCAGAATTCTCTTCTCTGTTAGTCCCTCCTATACTTCCTGCCTGGCCACTGGCCAATCAGTGTTTTATTTATTGACCAATCAGAGCAATTTGACATACAGAACATCCTACAGCAGGTAATTATATTTGGGTGTTTTTAATTGCATTTAATATTTCTCCACCAATTACAAGACTCATACTTCAGCAATATTTCTTTGCAATATTTCTTTCAGCAATATTTCTTTCTGATATGAGGGGCTTTGTTTGACTTTGTTTTTTCTTTGTTTCTTCAGTCAGACTTTGTGTACATCTATTCACTGAAGAATATCAGCATTGTGCTGCAAAATGAGGTCACATATATTTAATTAGATGATGTTGCTAATGGGAATATAGGGTACTGCATAGAGGAAGTTATGAATGTTTCAATAAATTTTATATATCTGGAGATTAAAATAATATTTTGCTTTAAAATAACCAATCTGATTTCATATAATTGCAAGATTATATTAGGTATAATCCTACAATAATGTGTATTTGAACAATTGATGAAAGTCATGTTTTGTGATGTTCACTAGTAATTTCAAAGGTGGCTATAATTTCTGCCCTTTATTTAACTTAAAAATAATTAGTGGTGTGCATTCATAAAGAAGGACAGTGGCAATTTGACTAACCAAATTTTTAATTAATTTCTCTGGAGGATTTTAAGATGTTCTGATATGAGGGGCTTTGTTTGACTTTGTTTTTTCTTTGTTTCTTCAGTCAGACTTTGTGTACATCTATTCACTGAAGAATATCAGCATTGTGCTGCAAAATGAGGTCACAGTTTACTGCAAAGAATCCGGACCTTTCAATTATCTGACAGCTAAAAGAAGGTCACAGAGATACATTTCAAACAGCTTGCTTACTTTGTAAATACGTTTCTAATTAGATCTAAATGTGTCTTTGTAGATTACCTTCTTTTGTAATATCTACATTTGATCTAAATTAATTTGGATGGTAAATGTGATCAACATCTATATTTTCCCCTATGATTTTATATACTATTTTTATTTTTTATAGCTATCAAAGCCAAAAGAATTCATGCTTTTTCTCTGACATGTTTCCAAATTTGATATTTCCCAGTTTCAGTTTATATGATCACATTGTGATGTAATTTTCCTATTTGTTCCATGACAGATTCATGAACCATTGTCACACTTTTTATGTAAATTGGAGTCAGATTAAAAAAGGTTCACTTGTTAATTTGAATGTTCTTAAAGCCAGAAGATATGCAGGGTTAATGCTCTGATTTGTTCATAGGAAAAGGCTAACTAGGGGCCTCATTGTTTTAAAGATCAATGTTTACATACTTAATATAGGAGAATATATTTGAGCATTAAGGTTAAGGTGGTTCTCAAACATATCTCATTATTGTGTCAAATATATATGATATCTGATTTGTTTATGTGAAATGTCAATAGATTTTATTAATTGACAGGGGTTTAATAAGTTAGTATGATAACATTTTCTTCCAAATCAGTGTTTCTGTAACACCACCATCAATGAATTCTGAAATTATAGTGGATTTGAAATACAAAGACAGAGGAAGAAATTAAGAATCTATGCAAATGAATAGTTAGATGAGTTCACACTCTGGGAATAATAAAATATCACTATGTCATTGAAATATTGTCAAAATGTGAGTATTTGCTATTAAATTTTGAGAAATCACAGTCACTGGTCATGGTGCTTCACAAATGTACTCCCAGAGCTTGAAAGACTTGGCAGGATAACTATTCTCAGTTGGACATGAGCCCAGGAAACAGTGACTTTTGGTCCAGCCTGTACTACAGGAAGAAATCCTATCTCCAAAAGCAAAAACAAGAACCAAAAAATATGAATCAGAGCCAGGCTTGTTAGTACAAGTCTGTGATCCAACTCCTTGGCTGAGGCAGGAGGGCCACATGCTTTAAAAGCCTTCCCGAGTTATAGAGTGAACCTAAGGGAAGCCTGAGCAATGGAGAGCCTATCTCTGGAAACAGCCTGATGTCCATGAGCTTGTAAGGAGATAATGAAAATGTCCAACATTTACACAATGAAACACTATTCAGCTGTTAAGATAAATTAAATTTGCAGGAAAATAGATGCTACTGGAAAACAAAAATAAAAACATTCTGAGTGAGGTAATCTAGACTCAAGGAGACAAATACTGAATTCTTTCTCTATATTAGCTATTTACATTTCAAGATAGGTGGGCAACAATCCAAATAACTGTAGTAAGGGACCAGGGGGAGTCGAGGCTTGCCCGAGGAAGGGGAAATAGAATATAGTGTTATGGGGCAACAAAGGGGAAGATAGAATAGAAGGGTTAAATGGGGGAGAAGATAGGAGATGAAGGCAAAGAAGATAATATGGGGAAGGGCATCTAACACTAAAGGCCTTTGAAAAAAGTTATGAAAACCTACTACTGTAGAAGCTTCCATATTTATATATGTATGTATATGTATATATATGTATATATATGCATGTATATGTATATATGGAATTTAAATGGAGTCGCCATATAACAGGAGAGACAGTGCCCCTACCAGATCTGGAGTATGGTTGACATACCCATTGTAACACCATTGGAAAAAAAAACAAGTTTTCCTCTACCACAAGCTATCAATTACAGATAGTTTCCTGGTTAGGGGTGGGATTTCATGTCCACTTCACTTTTTGAAGGTTGGGATTTTGTCTGGCTTGATGGTGTGCAGGTCTTGTGTATGAGGAATAGTATTTGTGAGTTCATATGCTCTACAGCCATGTTATTTCTGGAAAATGCTGTTTCCTTGGTGTTGTCCATCAACTCTGGCTCTTCAAGTTTTTCAGCCTCCTCTTCATTATAGATCTCTGAGTCTTGGACAGACAGAGCTGTGATAAAGACATCCCCTTTAGGGCTGACTTCTCCAGCGTCTCCCACTTTCCACACATTGTCCAGTTTCAGGTCTCTGCATTAATTACCATCTACAAGAAGCTACTCTGATGATGGCTGAGTGATATACTGATATTTGGGTATAGCTATATAACTATAGGAGTCATTTTGTTGTTATGTTACTGCTGTGGATATCACTCTGTATCAATAAAGCGCTGATTGGCCGGTAGCCAGACAGGAAGTATAGGCGGGACTAACAGAGAGGAGAATTGAGGGAACAGGAAGGTAGAGGGGAGACTGGCCGGAGCCGCGGCCAGGAGAAGGAAGATGTAAGGTACCGGTAACCCACGAGCCACGTGGCAAAGTAGAGATTAATAGAAATGGGCTAAATATAAGAGTAAGAGCTAGACAATGATAGGCCTGAGCTAATGGCCAAGCAGTTTAAATAATGTAAGCGTCTGTGTGTTTATTTTATAAGTGGGCTCGGAGACTGGCGGGACTTGGGAGCTGGAGACTGGCGGGTGGCGGAGATTTGTCCTGACTGTGGGCACGGCAGGAAAACTCTAGCTACATGTTACTTTAGCAGAATATTAAGTTTTCACTTTGGGCCCATAGCCTATCTGGCCTCAAGTTCTTGGCTTCATTAATAGTGTTAGGTATGGGTTTCACATCAAAGACTGGGTCTTAAATAAAATATTTTAAAGTGACTGGTTACTCCCATAACATCTATGTACCTGTGAGTCTGTGTTACAGGCAGGTCATTTATGGTAACTCACAGGGTTCATAGCTCCATAAGACTAATGACTGCTTTTCTCTTCTGGTAACAAGTATACTAACTTCTAGTACGAGGAATGCTTGTTGGTAGAGATGAAGCTTCTAATTGAGCAACAGATCCATTTCTCTATGTTTGATGACATAAATATGTTGTCTTAAGTAACAGAGTCTTATGGTCAAGTTGTGGATGATAACCAGTGCCCTGTACTGTTAGGGTAGGGTTATCTATGGGACATTTTTGATAAGTAATTAAAAAAAATGTAAGCCATCCCTAGTACTTGGGTTTTATTTGTTAGCATATAATACCTAGGTGGGGTATTGTCTCCCCATTACATGATAGCTAGATATGAAGTCCCTTTCATATATAGATAATTATTTAGGAGCTTTTACAGTTGTTGGTTTTCATATGGATATTTAAAAAGCTGTTAGTTTTAGTTACCCCTTCCACGCTTCCTCCTCGACCATGCCTTCCCTTGCCCTTTCATTTGATATTTCCATCATGATTTTCCTTTTATCTCTTCATTATATTTATCCTTCCTTGAATTCCTATTGCCAACTTTCAGCCCTTTACTGCCTAACATCAACGTATACGAGTACAAACATAATGTTTGTGTTTCTGCGTCTGAGTTAACTTACTGAGGACGATGTTTCTAGTGCCAACCACCTACCTGAAAATTTCATTTTTCTAATCAACTGAATAATATTCTATAGTATAAATGCACCCCATTTTCACCATCCACTTATCAACTGATAGACACCTAGAATGTTTCTACTTTCTGGACATTATGAGCAGCAGTGAAATAGATGAACAGTATCTCTGTACTAACTTGTAGACTCCTTTGGGTATCTGCCCAGGAGATGTAGATATACTTTTTGGACTTTTGAGAAATCTCCACACTGATTTTCATAGCAGTTATTTCTGTTTGTACTCCCACCAGCAATAAATGTTTACACTTTCTCCACATCCTCCCCAGCATGAGCTGACATTTGTTTTATTGATCTTGGCCATTTTCTCTGTACTAAGATGAAATCTCAAGATAAGTTTGATTTGCACTTCCCTGATGACTGAAGATGTTGAGCATTTTTAAGTGTTTTTCAGCCATTTGTATTTTATCCTTTGAGAATTCTTTATTTAGTTCTTTACTCAAACTTTACGGGATTATTTGTTTTCTTGATATTCATTTTTAAAGTTATTTGTACATACTAGATGCTGATTTTTTTCTTTTCTGTATCTTTGCCAAAATGATTTTTATCCTTTGCTATACTAAAGTTTTAGCTTTATGAGGCCTCATATATAAATTGTTGTTTTAGTGTCTTTTTCTTATTGGTGTCCTGTTCAGAAAACTTTTTCATGCACTAGTGAGTTGCAGCCTGGTCCCTATTTTCTCTTCTATCACATACAGGGCATCTGGACCCATGTTGAGGTCCTCCATCCATTTGAATCTGCATTTTGTGCAGAGTGATAGATATGGGTCTATTTACATTCTTCAGCATGCAGCCATCCAGTTTGACCAGCACTCACTGAAGATGTTGCCTTTTCTCCCGTGTACATTTTTGGCTTCTAGTAAAGAACCAGGTATCTGTAGGTGTGTAGAATTATGTTCCTGTCTTCCACTCAAGTACATCCATCAACATGTCTGTTTTAAGTCAAACCACACTGTTTTTAGTACTTTATGTCTGTAGTATAACTTAAAATCTGAATGGAGTTAACTTCAGCAGTTATTTTACTATTAAGGAGTGTTTAACTATCCTAGTGTGTGTGTGTGTGTGTGTGTGTGTGTGTGTGTGTGTGTGTGTGTGTTGATATGAGTTCTATCCATTAATTTCTTAATATGTGATAATGCCACCATGATTATGCAAAATGCAATACGATAAACATAATGTAATCACATCTTATTCTTCCTAATTATACTTTTTGAAATCACATTTCTTGGCTCATACCTTGTTTTGAAGCTGAGGAATAAGAGGTTCATTTTTAATACTGAACTTGGAAAAACCTGAGTTACTTTGTAGTTAAATATGCAGATCCTTTTGGAAATCAGAGGATGATTATCCTTGGAAATGCAACATTTATAATTATGTGATCACGATTAGCCTATGCCTCAGTACTGTTTTTATACCTTGGACTCTCTTGAGTTGTGAATGCCTCTAAGCTTTAAGATAATTCATCACATGGATAGGTTAAAGGCTAATAAATATACTCTATTCTTTAATATTGAAACACATTTTGGATGATGCATTCATATCTTCTTTCCATGTAGTAACAAAGAGTTAAATTGTTCCCTATGGGTTATATTACACCATCAAATTAAGACATAAAATCAAATTAAGAATTCAATAAATTAGCAACAATTCAACAAAATTCCTGTCACTCAAATTTATCTTATTATTTCTTGGAGAAAAAAATTACAGGATAAAATTAGAAAGTAAAGAAACAGTCAGTGCAACTCACTTTTACAATCCCTTTGACCACAAAGATCAGTTGAAAAGTCATTTTCTGTCTTCTTACTCAGCTTCTTTACTCCTAGCTTTCATATCTGTCTGCACTCTTCTTATGAAATGAACTAAGTTCTTATTTGCTGACAATTACATAGGAGACTTTTTACACATAATTTTTAGTTTAATAAAATTGAATTGCTATTATTAAAAACTATATTATAAAATAGTTTATGTTTTTCTCTTAAGGCTTAACCCATTTTGAAGAATTTCCTTTTTAGAGTAAGAAAACAAATTATAGAGATAAAAGTGAAAAGAATGAATAATAAGGTTTTTCATAACTATTAAAATATTTTAATGAATGTGACACTACATAGTTAATTTTCTATAGTCAAGCAAGCAGCTTTAACTTCTTTTAAAACTGTTGACAAACACTGTTTAAATTCTTAGCCAGTCCTGTGACACATCAGAAAAAGTATTTTGCTCAAATTTTTCTGATTGGAGATTTAGTCTTTTTAAAAATAATGCCCGAGTGAATTATGGAATAAGAAAAGGGCAAAACAAACAAACAAGCAAACAAACAAGCCAGACAGGGAGCATTTTTTCTCTGCAGCCCTTAGGGAAGAACAAATGTCTTTCTCTCCAGGTGGCAGCTTTGCAAACACCGAAGCCTGCCAACTCCCCTCCCCCAGACCCCTGGATTAGTAGGCGCTGCACTAATTCTGTCTCTGTTTACAAACTGACTCCAAGACCGAATGGAGCAAAGCTGCTTTTGGATAATCCCTGCTTCACACTCACACATACAAATATTTAATACTTTTCTGCTATTTCTGGAAGTTGCATCAAGTTATTGCAAACTACTCTATCCAGAAGTACACATTTTCCACATTCAGGAACATATTATTAAAGTCCTAGTTTGAACTGAATACAGAATTGAATTTTTCTTATTCGTGTGATTCTTTTGCTTTTAAATTATGTTTTTTCAAACAAAATTTATAATTACTCTAGAAAGTTTGAAATTGGGAAAAAATGTTTTTCCTTCTTCCTTAAACTTCCCCAAAATTCTTCTGTGTGAGCATGTTTTATTTAAATCTAAGCTTCTGGGACAATTTATGTCAGGTCATAAAAAGTGATCAAAGTACTGCTTGAAACATAGTAATCCATCATTGCAAAATAATTTTAACAAGCTAATATTCTTTTTAAAAGTGTATTCCAAGTTTGAGGCTGGAAAGATGACTCAGCAGTTAAGAGCATGTACTGCTCTTGCAGAGGACCTGAGTTCCATTCTCAGGACCAACACTGAGCAAGCGCACAAATGCCAGGAACCTCAGCTTCAGAGGGATGTGATACCTCTGGCCTATATGTGTATCTGCACTAATGTGCACATACCAACACACCCACTCACACACACACACACACACACACAATTTAAAAGTAATAAATCTTTAAAACTTGTTCCAATTTTTTAAATAAACTTTGAAATCTTTTAATAGGTTTTAAAATTCTAACTGATCATAGCTGATTGACAGAAAATATTATTATCCTCCTAAGTGAGACTTTTGTTATAGTCTGGTTATGTAAACATAGCATTCATCTTGGGAGAATAGATTTCATGAAGCTTAAAGTATAAGCTAGGATTGTAAACCTCATGATTTAGGAAATTCGTGATATCACCAAGGAGACAAAGGTTACACAAATAGTATAAAATAGCATCCTTTCTTAGTTTGTAGACTTGATAAAAATATAACTATATTTCTCTAAAGTTCCCCTCTAATATTAAAAATGTATCTTCAGAGATTCATTAAGTTTTCTTCACTCAAGCTGTTCTCCAAATGTCATCCCTGATCCTTTTCATCTGATCTCAATTACATAATGCAACAGCTATCTCTGGAATGTAGTTCATGGGCATGTTGAATCATTCTTTGAAGTCTTACCTAGAAACAAGGTGCAAAGGGATCATAACAGTCAGTGAAGCCTAAAATCGTTTCACGGATCCCTAAGTATCCAACATTTTGTTGTTTCACATGCCATAGAAAATCCAGAAATTGTAAGAAAGAGGAGGAGGAAGGGGAAAGGGGGAGGAAGAGAAAACCAAAGAATTGGCAGCCTACACTTCTGGGTATTAGAGGGACCCGATTTATAAAGAAAAATAGATAAAATACATGATAAAATAATTTTTACAGCATTGGATTTCAGGCAAGAAAACTGTTTAATAGAGAGGCAAGCATCTCAGCAGGTGAGTTCTGCCATTACCCAAGTCTACTATGTCAAAATGGATGTAGAATGGCTTAAAATAAAATATTCTCATCTCTGGGGAAAAATTGCTTTTAGATATAATTAAGATATATATCATACTGCATATTATAGATCACATATAAGTTAAATCAACACACATTATGTACAATGAATCAATGGATTCCCTGGTCAGCCATCCTAGCCTAATCTGTGAACTCCAAGTCCCACAGAGAGATCCCATCTCATGCAACAAAGTGGGCTGTTTTTGAGGAACAATACCTCTGACCTCCACATTCACATATATGTACATGTGCACTGTACACACAGGCACACATTAAATTGACAGTCTTTTCAATTTCTTTTGTCTATAGCTCACCCATGCTGGGTATCAAACCCAGGACCTCAGTCGTGCTAAGGAGATAAGGACATACTCAGCTATGTCTCTGTCTTGAAATAACAAGACATGTTGTGGGGAAATACCTTGGGAGTGAATATCCTCTCATTCTTGCTGGTAACTAAAAACAGCACAAACAAGTGGGGAAAGGGTGGGTTTTAAGTTTGCTATGGTCCCCCCACCCCCAACATGCTGAGAAAGCAAACATTCTACTGCTACTAAGGAAGATTTAGTGAAATGGGATATTGATGATACAGAAAGGAAGAAAATGTATAAATTATACTGAGAAAATTTTATGACCAGATGGAGGGTACAACAGTCTTATTTCCAGGGCAAAACTTGTTCCTAACCTTGCTGTGGATATCACTCTGTATCAATAAAGCGCTGATTGGCCGGTAGCCAGACAGGAAGTATAGGCGGGACTAACAGAGAGGAGAATTGAGGGAACAGGAAGGTAGAGGGGAGACTGGCTGGAGCCGCAGCGAGGAGAAGGAAGATGTAAGGTACCGGTAAGCCACGAGCCACGTGGCAAAGTAGAGATTAATAGTAATGGGCTAAATATAAGAGTAAGAGCTAGACAATGATAGGCCTGAGCTAATGGCCAAGCAGTTTAAATAATGTAAGCGTCTGTGTGTTTATTTTATAAGTGGGCTCGGAGACTGGCGGGACTTGGGAGCTGGAGACTGGCGGGTGGCAGAGATTTGTCCTGACTGTGGGCCCAGCAGGAAACTCTAGCTACATAACCTGGATCCCATCATAGTTGATGCTGGCTGTTACTGTGAGTTTGTACTGTGGGTCTAGACACGGACATTCCAATGATGATAAACTAAGTACTTGTTTCAGAAGAAAGAGCAGTGTTAGATTGAATGTTGTATTTTTAATGGAGAATCTATAAGATAAAAAATTACATAAGCAAATATTTATTTAGAATATCTAAGATTACAGTTAAAGATCTTATAAATACCATAAACATATATCACACATCTCATTAATATGCTCTCACATGTTTTGAAACAGGATTTTATTTGAATAATCAAAGATATTAAAAGCAAAGAAAAAATGAACACAAAAATCATGGAGATAATCAAATCTTCAGTAAAAAGAAACCTAACTGATAATTCTCATGGCGATATCCTGTATAAATCATGTATATCAGTAAGTTCTCAACCACTTCCAATGAGTCTTGTTCATAGTCAGGAAAATATGATTAAGTGTTCTGCTGATGTTCAGAAACTTCCAGATGCACAAGATCTGGACATAACTTGCAATGAATAATGAAGTTTGAGTAAATGTTATCCTATTTGCTGTGTGTTAGAGGATTAATTAATCTTTAAATGAAAATCTTTGTTTAAAATTGCTGTTTGAAGGATTGTAGCATTGAATGTTATTCAATAGAAAGTTTTTATTTGGGGGAATGTAACTTGATGACAGAAGAGCATTTTTTTTTAAAAATAAAGACTCTCTCTATATACCCTTGTATTTATGTTTACTTTGGAGCTCCCTGTATTTTTTCCAGACCTGAGACAGAAAAAATAGTTCTATCTATGAAAATCATTTCCAGGGCACAGTGTTCTAAATATAGAGATACACACTTACCTTACATATTGTACTATAAGGAGCCTTTAAGTAAAATGCCACAGAGTTTTTCTAAAGAAATGAAAGGAAGAAAATATTGTTTCTCCTTCAAAGAAAATAAATGAAGAATTGAAAATAATTAGGAGAAGTAGAAGCTACATCTTTCCCAAGTTTCATCAGCCCTCCTTTTTAATATGAGACATGTCATCATCTCTGATCTTCTGTTAAGAGTCCTTGTAGGCCTGGCGTTGGTGGCGCACGCCTTTAATCCCAGCACTCGGGAGGCAGAGGCAAGCGGATCTCTGTGAGTTTGAGGCCAGCCTGGGCTACCAAGTGAGCTCCAGGAATGGCGCAAAGCTACACAGAGAAACCCTGTCTCGAAAAACAAACAAACAAACAACAACAAAAAAAGAGTCCTTGTAACATTAAGGATACCAACACAAGACACGAGTCAGAGCAAAGCAATTTCACTTTTCTCTTAACTGGGTTAGAGATTCAATAAAGAAGTTTACCATGCATTTGATGAATGCTGTCATAAATGTTGGCCAAGCCTAAAAATAAAGATGGGAGTACAAACCCGAAAAGGAACTAAAACTCCAGTTTCTCATTCATATGTGGATCAGGGCCCACTTAAGCCAAAAAGTGGGGAGGTCATTTCACAATGACAGTAGTAATTAATGATATTTTCATGATTCCCCTCGGTTACAGAACAAATATCAAAATTCCCTAACATTTTGTTCTGTTGCATCTTGAATTAATTTTGAAAATGTGAAATCAGTTAGTCCTAGACTTAGTTGTCAATAAACTATATCATGCTGAAAAACAAATTAACTGTTTCTTTTCTCAATAAAAAGTCTTATGTAGCTAAAGTCAATATTAAGGTTCATGAAAATAACTTTATGACTACTACTAGTACAAGCTAAGTAGGAAACAACTACCATAAGAGCAAGCAAAGTAAGTTGATTTATTTTTAGAAAGAGTGGACTGATATTTTATTTTTTGGTTAGGCTTTGAAAGTATTTTTTCCTTCAATAAATGCATTTACAATAAGACTAATGAATTATGTACATTACTCAACTTATTTCAGCAAAGTATATTTTAATATCAAGAAGTATTAATTTTTCCAAGCTCTCTCTCTCTCTAGCACCTAGAAAATTAACAGAGCACAATCACCTGGAGAACAGTTTCTCTTCTAGTCTTCCATTTTGCTATCTCTATGAATTTCTTAAAGGCTTTCCTCCTCACAGTTCATGCTTAAGGCCTCCTCACGTTGTCTCAGCTCCAATCACCTATGCTATCAATTGAATGCTCATTGGTTCTTCCCAGAGGACTCATCCTCTGTTGCTCATTATGGCATATCCTGCAGTTGTATTCATCTTAATTCTCCTGCATAATCAAACTTCTATGTACATACTTCCTGTTTCCTTATGAATCCACATAACCTTCACGGGAACAATCTTCCTTAGTGTGTCTTTTTTTGTGTCAAAGTTGATAAAACAGATACAGATCTGCATCTGCTCTCTCTCCTTGCTCCAGACAATCTCCTTCCTTATGATACAATGCTCTCTGTGGCACACAGTACAGTCTTATCTTGCCAGTGTTGTATGTAGACACCTAGGTGCTTACACAAGGAGTCAGTGGCTCCCTACCAAGAAGATGTCATTGTCGCTTTTTTTTCACACCTGATGGTACAAGCAATAACCAGTTACCACTACCCCACTGCATATTTTCATGGATGTGGTCACTATGAAGTCGTCGTCATCTAAAATTCTTTCACATCTCTAATTCCAGGTCACAGTGTTGCGTTTTCTACTTTTACCCATCATCCCTTCATTTATTTCTTATTCTTCTCTCCCCTTTCCATTTTCTTCATTCTTTGATGCAGTGCTTGATTTTCTCCTCTCCTCTAGTTCTGTCATTCTCCTTATGGGTTTAGGCCTCTGCACCCAGACTCCTGTGACCCTCTCAGAAGCAGTGCCAAGTGTTACAAAATCTTCACCAAATTTTACCTTCTTGCTATCTAATTTACATTTAGAGAAAATTATTTAGCAGTAGAAGATGTAAGGGAAACATTTGATTTTGTTCTTAACCTTCTGAAACAACTGAGGGTCAGTCAGCTCCGTTCCATATCACACCAGATGGATAAGTTCCTCTGCCGCCTCAACTACTACACTGGCCTCCATATCACAGATAATGCTTGCATTTCTTAAATCGGAGTTTATCAAATATCTCTTGTTTTTCCAGAGTTATAGAATGCTTTTTACACTTATTCTTCCACCAAAAAAAAAAAAACAATGGTCAAGAAATCCACAGTTTATAGATACTGGCTATCATTTTTTCTTTCTCTATTCAGAACTGAGAATTTGATTCAGCTAATGTTCTTGGTAACCAAATCTTAAATTCATTACTCAAATCATTGCTTCTAATTAGTTGTCACCATCCATGAAGTTTGCATGTCAAATAATTACTTTTTATAGTTAAACTAACTAAGTCTTGGCTTCCTTTGGCTACGGTGGCAGTCCAAAATTCATGGGACAGACTGAAACCAGAAACTAGTGTAAGATTCGGAGCAGGAGGTAATCTGGACAGGTGAAATCAACTAGAGGTTGCATGGCCCATACCTTGGGGCCACATTTTCAAATACCAGGTTGGAGAGCTGAGCAGGGAATTCTTCAGCAGTGTACTCTCTGGTATTCTCTTGCTTGGATTTCTCTTCCACATCCTTCTTTTCTGGTCCCACTTTCCTCATAAGAAGAGATGGGAGTTGATAGATGTCTCTCTCTCTCTCTCTCTCTCTCTCTCTCTCTCTCTCTCTCTCTCACACACACACACACACACACAAACACACACTTTCCTTTCAGGGTTCTCCAGAGAACAGAATCACTAGATGGAGAGAAGAGAAGAGAATCTAAGCATAAGGCTCGTGAAATGGGACAGGCAAATCTAAATTCTTTAGGGAAGATGGACACTCCAAGCATGTTGTCGGAACTCATGAAGTCTTCCAGCCTCTCTGGAGTTTCAGAAAGATTTATGCATACTTTGTCCCAGTCACTTGCTCATTTTATGCATTTCTTATTACTTTCTTAACTTCTTTTTTTCCTTACTCGCCAAATAAAAGGCAAGGATAATCACAAGGTTTGGATGGGTCTAACACATGGGGTCAGAGTTTCAGTTCTGCCAACCAGTATAATGCCTACTGGGATGAACATTAAGCATTTGTTAATTTAAGAACAAATAGAGGAAGATTAAAATAGTTTTAGTCTAGAATAAGCTGGATTAATAAACAGACAACATATTGTCAAATGTTTATTTATAAAATTGTTCAGAACTCTGAACTCATGTGTGAAATTGAAATCTATATTACCTAAGGTTGTGACAGCAACTCATGGTCTAATAACATTTATATCTTGAACATATCAAAGCCATAGTACATAATTTAATGAGTTATAAGGCATTTTAAACTTGTTACTTTTTTGGCTTTGCTTATTATGTACATTAAAATGACCTCTGGTCATCATGAGCTTAATAAGCGTAAAAGTAACAATGATGCTTAAGCTGAATGACACTGCATCACTGACCATGAGTGTGAGCCACTACACTAAAATGTTAGGATTTATAGTATCTAAATTTCCATAATGGAACTAGAGTAAATAATATTTTACTAATCAATGATTTGAATGTATAATTAAACTAATCATAAATATAATTGTATTTATTTCTCCAATGCTCAAAATTGAGATGTTTGTACCTGGTGAGGGCATAGTCCATGCAATATGGGGCCATGTGTTTAATGCTTTATGAAATATGTTAAACTTCATGGTCTGCCAGAATTGCTCATTTCCAAATATGCTTGAGGATTTGCTCCCATTTCCTTTCATCATACTAGCCAGATTATCACTATTTTTTTTCTGTGAAAGAGTTTGAGCATACTGTCATTGATGCTGAAAATGATATCTTCATATCCTAAAATTATATCAAATAATTTTTGTCAATGATTTATACACTTGATATTTTTACTTATAAAAGACTGCTTTCTTTATATTTCACTTCACATTCAATTCTTGCTATTATGATTATAATATAGTTTTGACACCATTTATTTATCCCAATAATTTAAATAATTGCTACTTTGTGAATCAGTAAATAATCAGAATTACCAATTTTGTTAGAATTTTAAATTTGTGTAAGAGTTGACAAATACAGCTTTCTAGTCCAAAGTCTTTTTATTGCCACTACTGATCTCCACAATTATAGTTATTTATTTTTGGTTTTTAAAATAGGCTAGTCATCTTCAAAAATATAACTACATTATACTTGTGTATATCTTCTCATTGGTATATTTTTAAAATGACTATTATAGAGATGACATCCTTATGTCAATATAAAATTTTTTAAAGGAATAGAATAATAGAAGTATAAAAGAAAAAAGCCAAAAAAATCATCAAAAATCACAAAGATAGTGCACCCTTGACGTAGGCTTTTGGTTATAATTATAAACAATTTACTGCCAAGTATGAAGTTTCTGAATCTAGTCCCTTTACTTATGATAGGACATCAACATTTTCCCAAATAGTTAGCTATGTAGATGCCTACATTTTGCTGTGAGATCTTGGCTCTGTTTTGCTGGATTTTTTTTTTTTCATTTTACTAAAAAAAAACATAAAAAATAAAAAATGTGTAGCCAATTAATAGCCTGAACAATGCTATTTCTCTGGCTAGATAATTTTTTTAAATGGTACATAACTTGTAGAATCTAGCTGCATGCAGAATTGTAGCATTTTAGCAGATAAATTGAATATTTGAGTAAAATAAGTTTGAAATTCCACAGGAAAAAGTTCGATCAGCTTTCTTTCATTTTATTTACTATCTATCTATCTGTCATCTATTATCTATCTATCCATTCTTTCTCCATTTTTGTTCAGGAAATGGAAGGTCTCCCATGAGTATCAACAAAATATACATGTCAAATTGCAGCAAGAGTAAGCACCTTCCCACGTATTAAGGCTGGGCAAAGTGACCCAGTGTGAAAAGTAGGGTCCCAACAGCCAGTAAAATGGTCAAAGACAGCACCTACTCCCACTATTAAAAGTCCCACAAGAGGACCAGCTACACAACTGTAGCATATATGCAGAGTGCCTAGATCAGTCCATGCAGGCTCCCTGGTTGTCAATTCTGTCTCTGTGAGTCTCTATGAGCCCAGGTTAGTTGATTTTGTGGGTTTTCCAGTGGTATCCTTGACCCATCTGCCTCCTACAATCCTTTCTCCCCCTCTTTTGTAGGATTCCCCAAACTGTGAGTCTGCATCTGCTTCCTTCAGTTGCTAGATGAAGCCTTTCTGATAACAATTGGGCTAGGCACCAATCTATAGATTTAGCAGAATATTATTAGGCATCATTACACTGACTTTTTTTCCCCTTCCAATTGTGTTTGGTTTTATCCTAGGTCTCTGGGCCATACAGCCTGTGGGTCGTAGTGCTTCAAATAGTGTCAGAGGTGGACTTACTCTCCTGGCATGAGTTTTAGGCTAGACCAGGCATTGGTTGGCAACTTACTCAATCCTTAGGCCAAGATTACCCCAGCACATCCCATAGGTAGGACATATTGTAGGTCAAAGGTCATTTGGCTGGGTTGGTGTCCCATTCCCTCTACTTGAAGTCTTGTCTGATCACAGGAGATGACCAGTTCAGATGACATACATATATGCTATTGCTCTGAGTCTTGTCTGGGGTCATCATTATAGATTCCTGGGAGATTCCCTTGTGCCAGGTTTTTATGTGATCCCGAAAAGCCCTCCATTTCCAGTAGTCTCTTTCAGTACTCTCCCACTCTATACCCACCCCCACCTGATTGTTCCTGTTCCCATCCCCACCTGCCCTTATTCCACTCACAGAATGTCTTCTATATCCCCTTCCCAGGGAGATCCAGGTATTCCCCCTTAAACCCTCCTTGTTACCTAGTCGTTCTGGGTCTGTGGAATAGTCACATAGTTTTCCTTTATTTTACAGCTCATATTCACTTATGAGAGAGTACATACCATGTTTGTCTTTCTGCATCTGGGTTGCCTCACTCAGGATAATTTTTTTTCTAGTTCCATCCATTTGCCTGAAAATTTCAGGATGTCACTGATTTAATGGCTGAGTAATACTCTATTGTGTAATGTGCCACATTTTCTTTATCAGTTCCTCAGTTGAGGGATACCTAGGCTATCTCCAAGTTCTGGCTTTTACAAATAAAGCTGCTATGAACATAGTTAAGGAAGTATCCTTGTGATATGATTGAGTATTCTTTGAGCATATGCCCAAGAGTACTATAGTTGTATCCCACTTTTCTGAGAAACTGCCTTATTCATTTCCAAAGTGGCTGTAAAAGTTTGTACTCCCACCAGCAGTGAAGGAGTATTCCCCTTGCTCCACATCCTCCCCAGCATGAGCTATCCCTTGTGTTTTTTGTCTTAGCCATTCTGACAAGTGTAAGATGGAATATCAGAATTTTTTTGATTTGCATTTCCCTTATGGCTAAGGATGTTGAACATTTCTTTAACTGTTTCCCAGCCATTTGAGAGGACTCTGTTGAAAATTCTCCATTTAGATTTGTATTTCATTTTATAATTGGATTAATTGGTTTGTTGATGTCTAGTTTCTTGAGTGTTTTATATATTTTGAAAATCAGACACTGTCAGATGAAGTATTGGTGAAGATCTTTTCCCGTTCTTTAGGCTGTCATTTTGTCCTAATGATGGTGTCCTTTGTCTTACAGAAACATCGGTTTCATGAAGTCCCAATTATTAGTTGTTGATATTAGTGTTTGCAGTGTTGATGTTCTATCCCAAAGTTGTCTCCTTTGGCAATGCATTCAAGGCTATTTCTTACTTTATCTTCTATTGGGTTTACTGTATCTGGATTTCTGTTGAGGTCCTTTTATCCCCTTGGATTTGAGTTTTGTGCAGGGTGATAGATATGGACCTATTTGCATTCTTCTACATGACAACATCCAATTAGACAAGCACCACTTGTTGAAGATGCTTTCCTTTTTCCATTGTATAATTTTGGCTTCTTTGTTGAAAATCTTGTGTTCATAGGTGTGTAGACTTACATCTCTGTCGTTAATTAGATCCATTGATCCACCTTTCTGTTTTTATGCCAATATAACGAAGTTTTTATGACTGTAGCTCTGTAGCATAGCTTATTGTACAAGATTGTTCTAGCTATTCTGGGTAGTTTGTTTTTCCATATGAAGTTGAGTATTGTTCTTTTAATGTCTGTAATGAATTGTGTTGGGATTTTAATGGGTATTTTGTTTTTCCATATGAAGTTGAATATTGTTTGTTCAAGATCTGTAATGAATTGTGTTGGCATTTTAATGGGGATTGCATTGAATCTGCAGATGGCATTTGGTAAGATTTCCCTTTTTACTATGTTAATCCTACCAATCCATGAGAATGGGAGATCTTTACATCTTTTGTGGTAATTCAGTTGAGAAATGTTCAGTTTCCATGAGTTTGTAGGCTTTCCATTGTTTTTGTGATTGTTGAAATCCAGCTTTAATTCACAGTGATCTGATAAAAATACAGGGAGTTATTTCAATTTTTTTGTATCTGTTGATACTTACTTTTGGATTGAGTATATAGTCAGTTTTGGAGAAAGTTCCATGAAGTATTCATGGTGGTAATGTGTGTGTGTGTGTGTGTGTGTGTGTGTGTGTGTGTGTTTTCTTTCTTTTGGTTTTGCTGATGTGTTTGTGTGTATGTACTTAACTTCCAGGGCTTGGAATTTTCATTTTAATACCTTTTATAGGGCTGAATTTGGGGATAGATATTGTTTAAATTTGACTTTGTTATGAAATATCTTGTTTTCTCCATCTACGGTTATTGACAGTTTTGCTAAGTATAGTCATCTGGGCTGGCATCTGTGTTCTCTTAGAGTCTGTAAGACATCACTTCAGATCCTTCTGGATTTCAGGGTCTTTGTTGAGAATTCAGGTATGATTATAATAGGTCTCTTTATATATTACTTGGATCTTTTCCCTTACCACTTTTAATATTCTTTCTTTTTTCTGAATGTTTGGTATTTTGATTATTATGTGGTAAGGTGATTTTCTTTTCCAATCCAATCGGTGTTGTGAGAGCCAAAGTTTTACTTTTAGTTTTATTTGCTATGCCTATAAATCCATGAAACAAAAATGCCTCTGAACTGCAAGCAACTTGCTCAAGGACAGATAGTTTCTGAAATGCTATTGTTTATAGGAGATAAGAAGCCACATGTGTTCACTTCCCTAGACAAGTATGTTTGACCCATCTTGACTGGATGTGCTTGATCACATGTGAGTGGGATGTTCAGTGGCAGGAAATACATCAGGATGTATGCTTGCCCTGATTGGACCTGATAGGAAATACTTAAACTGTTGCAAACCATGACTGGGGGCCATTTTCTAGAAACCCAGAGATAGACCTGGCCAGAGCTCATGCACCTGGCCAGTATTTAATTAAAACTTGCTTCAAATTTGGTTTTACATTGTGGCAGTGGTCTTACTCTCCTACAGTGGGATTAATAGTGTTCTGTAAACTTCTTGAACCTTCATAAGTTTGTCCTTCTTTAGGTTGGGAAATTTTTCTTCTATGATTTTGTGAAATACAGTCTCTGGGTTTTTTAGCTGGGATATTTCTCCTTCTTCCATTTCTATTATTCTTAGGTTTGGTCTTTTCATAGTGTCTCAGATTTATTGGATGTTTTGTGTTAGGAATTTTTTTAGATTTAACATTTTCTTTGATAGATGAGACTATTTTCTCTATGTGTCTTCAATGCCTGAGAGTCTCTCTTCCATCTCTTGTAGCCTGCTGGTGATATTTGCATCTATAATTCCTGATCACTTACCCAGATTTTCCATTGCCAAGATTCACTCCATTTGTGTTTTCTTTATTGCTTCTATTTCCATTTTCATGTCTTAAACTGTTTCCTTCAAACATTTTCTCCCTTGGCTTTCTTTCAGGGATTTATTGATTTCATCCATTTTTTGTTTGTTTGTCTTTGCCTCAATTTCTTGAAGGGATTTTTTTTATTTCCTCTTTAGGGATCTTTATCATCTTCATAAAGGTATTTTTAAGTTGTTTTCTTGTGCTTCAGCTGCACTGGATGATTCTGGTTTTGCTGTCATTGGATAGTTTGTTTCTGGTGGTGCCACATCCCTTTCTATTATTGTTTGGGTTCTTACACTGGCAGTTAGGCATCTGGATTCAGAATGATTATAGGTCTAGGTATTGATTCTTGCATTTGTCTTTGTTAAATGGGTATTTTGTTTCTTTTTTTTTCTTTCATCTCTGGTCTTCTGGCCTAAGTGGCCAAGGGTTCTGATGACTAGTGAGTCTTCAAGTACAGTAGTGTGCCTCCAC
>CABHPH010145619.1:27940-49793 GCA_902168325.1 Peromyscus nudipes | reverse complement strand
TTCCTTCCTTCCTTCCTTCCTTCCTTCCTTCCTTCCTTCCTTCCTTATCTGTTTGTGTGTTTCTCTCCTGTCCACAGTGGCACTTTCTACACTGTGAAGTTCTTGGCTGGGGGATATAGATGAATAAATGCACTTTTCATTTGAAGTTTTCTTTGTGTATATAAAGAAAGGAGGAAAAGAGAGATGCAAGGAATCTTTTCTGGGTTGTAAGGTGTGAGTACTTTCGATCCTTAGGAAAAGAGCACAGGGTCTGGAGAAGAGGTAATAGAGCGAGTGAGGAAGTCCAGAGCAGTCTGGGTGGGGCCAGGGAGTGGCACCTGGTGTCAACTGTGGAGTGAGAACATCCCTGGTGTGGGGGTAGGCAGTCACTTCTGTCTCAGCACAGTTAGACAGTGTATGGCAGGTCCTGGACTCCCAGTACAAGGGAGGTGGAGAAATGTTCCCACTGACCCCACTGGACTACTCAAAAGCTTTGATTAATCATGTTGATATTCTAATAGACCATTCTGGGCAGGCATTTAAAACTGCAGCCTAGAGAAGGTGCTCTCTAAAACTGTTCACTTTCCTTGGGTTGGCTCCTGGGCGCCCAGGCACTTCACACCACTCCAGTCAGCAGAGGCCCATCTCAAATGCTGTGAGGCAGGTCCTCCCTTCTTCACCCAGCACTGACCTCTGTCAAGGGTACGAGGTGTAACCACGTCTGCTCTAGACCTACTGGAGGAAAGCTGAGCATGTGTAGGCTGCAGAGCTCAAGAAACCACTCAGGTGAGCAGCAGAGAGGGCAAGGCACCAGGGGGTGAGGGCTGAGCAGCAAGCCACGGGCAGACATACCAGCCCTTCCCTTAATTGCCTTATGGCCTGAAAGGAGGCTGGGGGCTCACATTAAATCCAGGGTCTCCTCCCTCCAAGGGCAGTCATCTGGGTAGATCTGTCTACCCAGCTGTGACTACCAAATGAGCTAGCGGGCCTAGGAAATAAACAGAGACGGCAAGGAGGCTGGTCACTGTGGCAGGCAGAAAAGTCAGTAGGGCTCCCAGTGAGTGACACCAGCCACACAAGGATCACAGGACAGGGCTAGTCATCAGGCTGCTGGCTGCTGGTCTGGCCACGCCCACTGTCGACAGGCCACCACCAGCCTTTGCAGTAAGACGAGCGAGCAGAAGGCGCTTCGTGATTGGTAGAGCCTTCCTTCGGGGTAAGTCAGTTTGCACAGTTGATGGGTGTACATTTCCCGGCCCATCATGTTGATAACAACGCAGTCACAATCATTTGATTATCCTGTCCCTAAGAAACTTACATAATCAAGAAGAGGTAAATTAAATATCCAGATCAGTCGGAGTTACTTTTTTCCTACTTCATCTTACTCCCTTAAGGTCTGCGGAGCAGTCAACACGGATCAGGGCCCCAGAGCATGCTGGGAGTGCTGCTAGAAGGCAGAGGTGTCGCTGTGGAGTAGCAGGGACAGGCTTTATTTAATACCCCCTCTCTTCATGCTGATCTAGGATGAGTATTTCTCAGAGGGGGCGATGCAGGCTGAAATGAAGATGGAGTCTTCTGCAGCGAGGTCTCCTTCCTTAGGGGCGGAGTAAACTGAAATACTGTGAACGCTTCTGTCTACCTGGCACCGAATATGGCATCCAAACTCAATTCTGAGCTGGCTATTGTCAAGAACACAAAAGCGATTAAGGCTGAGGTATAGGTATGCCTGGTCTTTGGTGACGGTACTGTCAGAACGAAATAGGTCTGGGATAGATTTGGCAAAATGCAATAATTAAGCACAGGTATGTGCTTGGGACCAGAAAAGTGAAGTCCCCAGGAAGGACTCAAGCATGCTTCAAGGCTTTTTTTCTGTTACTAAAATTCCAATTTATCAAAAAAGGGAACATATTCAGGTTTTCCAGGTAGGTAGGCAGTTTTATGCCTTTCTTGATCGAAGTCTTCCATTTCCCAGTTCCCGAGTTACTAGCTGAAACTGAAAAACGGTACAGGCAGAAATGGGCACAGTGAAGACTCCCGTTTGCCTAAGTGACGGAGGAACATCCTCTTTAGTGATTCATGACACGGTCGGACAGTTAGTTATTTTTAAAGTGCTTCTCGGGACATGAAACTCTCCCTCATTCAAGTTTCGGCCGCACGTTGTTGTCAACCACCTCTCCCATTCTCTCGGCGATAATGAGCCCCATGTTTTTGGTCAGGTCTTTGAGGTGACTCTCATGAAGCAGCTTCTGCGTGAGGTACTTCTCCCTCTTGATCTTGCTTTTCGTGGTTTTGGACACATCTGGAATTGCATACGAAATGAAAAACTTCACCGAGTAGATGACATGCTGTGCGAGAGAGGGAAGACAACGTTAGAGAGGCACAGCTAATTAGTAATTAAGATTATTCTTGCTCGTCATTATGGCAGTGTGTCTGCACAGGTCAGATATTGCAGCTGTTCAGTCTCAAAGCAACAGGCTGTAACAAATGACCCGTTGGCCTTCAGATATCCCGTGTTTCTGTGGCACGTGGAGAGAGAGAGAGAGAGAGGAGTGTATGTTAGTGTGTGTATCTTCATCCACATACATTCTTCTTACAAAGGGTGAAGGCAAGTGAATTCCTTGTCATCCAGCACATGGGAGACTGAGTCTTAGGTCAGTCTAGGCTGTGTAGTAAAAAATAAAATAAAATGAATGCTCCCAGATCCTCTGTAAGTTACAAAGTCAGGCCACTGACAGAGCTCTTGTATTTTGTGTGCCTTTTTCCAGTTCTCTGTTCCCTTTTGCACACTGCCCGTGGAGGACAGAACGGGGTATCAGAGCTCTTGGAACTGGAGTTACAAATGGTGGTGAGCTGCCATGTGGTTGCTGGGAAGTGTTTCTGGGTCCTCTGCAAAAACAGCAAGTACTCTTAACTGCTGTGCCCTCTCTCCAGCCCCTCTACAGTCTTTGGAAAAATACCCCCTTTTAAATTCAAAACTAGTTTCTAAAATTCCTCCCTGCCATTTCTGTAGCTGGTTCATTTACTTTCACTGTTGTGTGATGCTCCTGGTGAGTGCGCGGTTAACATACTTGTTCCCTACTGTTAGGCACTGGGCTGGCTGGCTTGCAGTTTTCGTATTAGCAGTGCCCTTGTGAACATGTAGTTCCTGGAACAGTCTCTGTAAGTTTCTAAAGAGCAGGCGCCTAGAGGGGGCGCTGCTGAGACAGCTGGACAAATGAATGTCCAGTTTTACAAAGCAACAAAGTACTTTCCCCGAGCATGTGCAGGGACTTAGCTCGCACCGGCAGGGGGCAGTCCGTCTCAGCTGTGCTTCATCGGTCAGCACTTGGTGCCATCCCACTTTTTTTTTTTTTCCTTTTTTGCCAATATTCTGATTTGCAAATGGACCCTGACTTTGGTCCTGCCTTCTGTTTTCTGTGATTGCTGATGAAGTCAAATTTCATTTCTTAGTCACTGTTCTAAAATCCCTTTGGTTATGTATTTTTGGTGTACAAAAGGCATAAAGATGAGTTGCCATAAAGATACTTAAAAATGGATTAAGATGAGTTGCCATAACAATACTTAAAAAATTGGTTTATGCCTCGTGTCAAACAGTGCTTGGAGCTTTGGGAGGACCTGGATCAGTGCAACCCCACTGAGTGCGACAGGATGCTGGACACGTGGTAGATACTTTTGGCAGAGGAGTTTACACTTACGTAACTCGGCAAAGGGGTTAAGGGCAAGTGAATAAATCATGCAGGTATCAGGAGGGCAGAGTCGGGGCAGGGGAAGCTTCCAGAACATGATCTGGAGTGGCGAGGATGGAAGGAGGAGCGATGGTGAGAACCACAGACATGGCTGGACCATGTGAGGCCTTGGATGGCACAGCAGGGAATCTGGCTTTTACTCTGAGGTCAGAACACAGTTGTCTCCAGGTAGAGACCAGGCCCCAGCCAGGCAAGAAACGATGGTGCCTCTGGCCTGGTGGACCTTGGTTTCTGTAAAGGTTCTCCAAAGCCCTGTGTTGAAGGTTGGCTACCCGCTTGAAATTCAATTGAGGGGATGGGGTTTGGCAGGAGGAGGTTAGGTTACTGTGGTGTGTGCCTGAAGGGGACACTCCTACCCTTTTATTGGCTGCCACAAGGGGAGTAGCTACCTCTCCATAGCATTCTCCTGGTTTGGGGTGCTGTCTCAGTAGAGGCCCAAAGGCAGCGGGTGACCATGGAAGAAACTATCAGCCCGAGTAAACCTACCAGTATTGCTCGAGCAATGTGAAGCTAGCTGGCACAGGGAGAAAGCAGGCAAGACTGTAAGAAATGGTTAATGGTCTTGCTGCTGAGGAGAAAGCCAACAGGCTAGGACACAGCGGTAAGAAAGAGGAAAAGGGGCAGAAGGACTCTAAGAACACTGTCCCGAGCAACTGGCCAGGTGAAGATGGTGTCTGGAGTACACAGAGGAGTAGACTGGGTGTGGTGGTATTGTGTTCCCCAAAATATTGTGCACGCTAATAAACTTATCTGGGGTCAGAGAACAGGACAGCCACAATATTAAACATAGAGGTTAGGCAGTGGTAGCACACGCCTTTAATCCTAGCATTCCAGAGACAGAAATCCCTCTGGATCTCTGTGAGTTCAAGGCCACATTGGAAACAGCCAGGCATAGTGACACATGCCTTTAATCCCAAGAAGTGAGCCTTTAATCCCAGGGAGTGATGGCAAAAACAGAAAGATATACAAGGCGTGAAGACCAGAAACTAGAAGCATTTGGCTGGTTAAGCTTTCAGGCTTTGAAACAGCACAGTTCAGCTGAGATTCATTCGGGATGAGGACTCAGAGGCTTCCAGTCTGAGGAAACAGGATCAGCTGAGGAATTGGCGAGGTGAGGTGGCTGTGGCTTGTTCTGCTTCTCTGATTTTAGAGCATTCACCCCAATACCTGGCTCCAGGTTTGATTTTATTAATAAGAACTTTTAAGATTCCTGCTACAACTGGGTTTACGAGAGAGGGTACGAGAACAGGTGGGAGTAAGGAAGCTGTCTGGAGATAACCACGCAGAAAGGTTTGGTGGTGCTGGGCTCCGGCTGAGCTGGGAAGAGAAGCTTATGTTTCTCATCCTTGAGGCCCGATGATAGGCTATTTGGGATTTCTCTGCTAATCTGATGTGGCCAATGATATAAACTTACCTCAGTACCGCCTTTATGATATTCCATAGGTTTTGGCACATTTATTTCCACTACCATTTACTTAAAAGTTAAAAGAAAAATCCTTTCTTGTTTTCTTTATTGGTTGCTTGAGAATACGTCATTTAATTCTCGGGCACATGTGTACGTTCCCAGATTTTTCTGATTAATTTCTCATTTAATTGCACTGTCCTCAGCAAAGCCACTTGATCTAATTTTAATTTTTGAAAATGTGCTGAGACTTGTTCTGTGGCTTCCCCATGTGACGTGCCCTGGGGGATGCCGCTCTGTGGAGAGGAACAGAACGTGTGCGGTACCCTGGGCGCAGCGTTCTGTGGGTGTCGGGCAGGCCCGCCTCGTCTAGAGGGCAACTTAACTGTGAGTTTGTTATTTTCGGTAGCGATGACCTGTCCGCAGCCGAAGCGGGGCTGATCCACATCTGTGTGATTGGCTGGCGGCCACTTCTCCCTGTGGATGATCCCCTATCGGGGATGCACTGTCTATCTCTGTCCCTTCCTTTTGCTGAACTCACCCCTTTATCCTTCCCACTTTCCTTGACTTTTTTCCTGCTTTAAAAAACAAGTTATTTTCCTGAAGCCACGCGAAGGCGCTTCATGGAAGAGTCAGAGGCTGGCTGTGTGGTGCTCACAGCTGGGTAACATGTGGGCAGGAGAGGCTGCTCAAGGAATTCACCACAGGACAGACTGACGGACGGTCACGATAGCCAGAGCGGGGTCAGTGACTTAGGCAGTGGAGGAATGGCTACAGCGGAGAGAGAGGAGAGGAAGGGAAGTGGGAAGCTCACACTGCCATGCCGTTGGGGACCCTGACCTCACTCGGGGACAGCAGTGGAGTGGATGCTGTGGCAACCAGGTGTGACGGAAGGGGCACAAGAGAGGAAGGACAAGATTCAGCTCCTCCAACTTCACCTACGCAGAGGTTGCTAACATTCACAGGTGGCCGGGGTTCATTTTCTGGTTTAAACCAATATGGCACGATGCTGTCTTTTAAAAATTATCCTGCAGGTTCAGTCTGCACATTTCATGAGGATATCTGTATTCATGAGCCTGCGAGAAGGGCCTGGTGTTTCTTCCTTTTCTCTTTAGAGTTATGGATTTTTGTTTTGTTTGAGACAGGGCCACACAGAGGTGAGGCACCTCTGCCTCCCCGGCACTGGGGTAAAATAATGCCGCTGTGTCCACCAGTTCCCGTCCTGTGCCAATGCTTGTCTGTGGCTAGAATCTAGGTTAGTGGTTCTCGACCTGTGGGTCACGGTCATTGGAAAACACTTATTTCCGAGGGTCTTTGGAACCCCCAACTATAAATTTATTTTCATTGCTACTTCATAACTGTAATTGTGCTCCGGAGCGGTGGCTCAGTTCCTAAGACCATCAGAAAACACGCATTTCCGATGCTCACGACCCACAGGTTGAGAACGTCTGATGTAGGCTCTTCTAGCCTCACGGGAGCCAGGGAAGGGTTCCTCCTCTGTCTCTGTAGAGGCCTGTGGCTCAGCAGTGTTGAACTGTGGAAAAATTTCAGTTTTTCCCTCTCAATGCACTTCTAGGTCAGCACTCTGAAAAGCTAGCGTTTGCGTCTCCAGCTCTGCGGTCCGGTCGCTGTGGAGGATCCTCCCGCATTCTAATCCTCGTCCTCTTTGTCAGCCGCCTGCCTCTTTTCTCTGGCTCCCATCTTGGGCGAGCTGCATCTTCCTTTATGACCCATGTTGCACTTTCTGCCCCATGTCCGTCACCTTTTGTCTGTTACGGAAAGTGTTCCTCTCCTCCATCACCCATTTTCTTAGTCTTTCTTTTTTTTTTTTTTAAAAAAATCAGATTGCAAAGCCTCTGCATTTGTTGGATTGGTGTTTGCACATCACAGAAAACTTACCTACAGTGGCTTACACAAGCAAGGGCTGATTTCTTTCTTTGCACAACAGATGCTGAGGCTGTCATTTGTTACCAGTTAATCCACTCTGAGAAAGACATTGGCTAGCTCAATTGACAGTCTACAGCTGTGTCGTTTTCTCAGCACTAATTTGAGAGAGAGAAGCACTAGGAGTTGGTGTGCTCCCTGGAGCACTGAATGGTAACACAGACACATCGTGGCTCCATGGCCAGAGGCCTTGGGCAATCCAACACACTGTTCAACGCCCCACAGTGCAAAAGACACCCAGTTAATACTGTATTAAGTGGGGCTGCATCGCCCTCGACACGGCACGCTTCTTGACGTTTAAAGCAGACGGCCATTTCATTCACAGAGTTATGGAAGGTCTAGTCTCAGGCCAACGCTGATTCGATGGTGTCCTAAAAGAGTCTTTAGCAAGCGGTAAGAAGGAAGGATTATATGGTTTATAGAGTTGGCAATACTTAAGGACATAGATGGCCTATGCAGAGGCATGACTGTAGACCATCTCAGAGCATGGTTCTCTCACCTCCATGACGATGATAAAAGCCAGCTTGGCGGCAATCACGTGCCAATAGTAGATGTTGTGTTTATACTCTTGCGGGTGCCCAGGTGGGTTTCGGAAGTCACGGTACCTGAAAACACAACCAGGCATATCAGGAGATAAATCTTTTTGATTAATATTGTAAACCAGGGCCCAATTTAAAACCAGAGTCTTCTCTGATGCAAAGACTTTTAAGGTGGACATCACATACATTTCACTTAAAGTTCAGTTTGGTATCAAACACTAGAAAAAACTATCCAGCAGTCACTTACTAAGCATGTAGTCAGAAAGTGATGGATTCTAGCTGTGTAAAATAAGGTGCATCTTTATAAACTAACCAAGTATTTACATATTTTCCACAAGGGTTTATCCCTGATTTCTGAAAAGACATGAAACACTTTAGCTATCTGTACATTTCCATAGGGATCATCAGGCCGACTGGGCCGTAGCGCCTGGTACTGCCTGCTGGGTAAGCCTTTCGCCTAACTCTGTTGTCTTCATCAGGCTGCCCACTTCTAGTGTCCTGGCTGTACGCCGTTAGACGACGAGAACGCAGTTACTGAGATCTGAATATGTACAGTCCGAACAAGCAGACCACTTGGAACAGTTGTTTTGGCTCTGTCTGACTTCTAGGTTGTGTTATTGAAAATCTGAACCAGAATGGCTTTGAACAGTTGAATTAAATGAATTTGGGTTTAAGAATCTGTAATCGAGAAAATAAACTTGCATGACCTACATGTTCAAACATGTTCAACAAACTACCCACTGGTAAGTGAGCTAGGGAGCTCTACCCATGTTGACCTCCCAGCCCCCAGCGCGGAGCACAGAGGCACCTCACTGCACCCATCTTTCTGTCTTTGCTGAGGGAGGTGCCAGTGTGTCATCCTTGAGCTGTCTTATTTCTCTTTCCTTGTGCTGCTGGAAATAGAACCCGGGGCCATGCCCACGGGAGGCAAGCACTCCTACCGCGGAGCCTGTGTGCCTCTTTCTTTCTTCTATTTTATTTTACTGACATGGTTTTGCCATATATCCTAGGTTGGCCTTGAATTCAGGATGTATCCCAGGCTGGTTGATCTTGACCTCACTATGTATCCCAAGCTCGCCTCCACTAGAAGCAATTCACCTGCATCTACCTCCTCAGTGCTGGGCTTACGGGCATGCACCACATTCCCGGTTTCCCGCTTTGTGCAAGCTAGGCAAGAACTACCAACTGAGCTACATTCCCCAGCCTCACAAGACAGTCTTAAGAACTGAATGATTTGAATGTGTAAAACTCTCAGCTATCTCCATTTCTAAGAATTACAAAGCCTTTATCCTCCATCAGTTATGATGTGTCCATTTGAACGCCTTTTAAATTTGGCTTAAAAGTATTACCCTTGGTCTTTATTAGCTTTTTTTTTTTTTTTTGAGTATTATGAAAAAGAAAGCCACATGAAAACTGTCTCTTAACACAGACTTAAATCACTCCAGATAGAATCTTATCACACGTGCCAAAAAGGCTTTTTATAAGACGAAGTCCATTTTTAAACAGGTGAATCAACACTTGCCTGCACAGGGTATAGTTTCCAAGCCCAATGTATGGGTTTTCTTTGTCTGTGTTTTTGAAGTCGGTGATGTTGAAGACAGAGAGGGTGTTGTTGATGTAGCCGTCCATGGTGTGGTAAGTGTGCTCCCCGTAGGGTGGGATGGAGAAGGACCAATAGTACACCAGGCGGGGGATCATGTCGGACGTGAAAGCAATGATCATGGCCTACGGGGGGGAAAATGAGAAAGGGAATGTTGGAATGGGCGCTGTGGCTCACGGCATAACAGAATCACTGTTTTTACCAATTTCATTTCTAAGTGTCAGGTATACATACGTAAGCAGAGGACCCTTCGGGAGGTCTTCCATTCTAAGGGCAGGTATGAGGGGAAGGCCCGAGAGTTGCTCCCTGAGCTTCTGAAATTCTTTAAACACCATTTGTGGAGAATAACTGTACTGAGGCACCATGAAGAGCAGGACTGACTTGCATAACTTGTGTGTAAGTCAGTGCTACTCCAAGTTGTAATAGCTAGTTAGCCTCAGAGCTCTACTCGAGAGAAACGGGAGTCTACCGTGGTTTAGATTTAGAATGCTCTTGCAATATAACACTGAGGTCAATATTAGGAAGATAATTTTGCTTCATAGAACTCATTTGTGGGATAAAGAATTTACACAAAGCTTTTTTTTTTCTCATAAAAATCACTTGTCTCTCACAAAGAAGAATGAAAACTGAATAAAATACATCTCTCTTGATGTATAGTTATATACAGCCACTGGACTCACGCTCCTTACCCCCATGGTATTTTAGGCTTACTTAGACAATCCATGGCCTGATAAACAATATTGGGTTTGTTCTGGTCACCCAGTCAGAAAACAATGCTACCTTTATGACATCTAGTATCTGAGCATCCAAACTTCCAAAAGATTAACTGGATAAAGTTCTGAAATAATAAATTATCACATAACACAGTTTCGTATGTTCCTGCATAGAAGGAAGAGACAGGTCAATGATGAGTCCATGTCTATGCCAGGCAGAAGTGTCCTAGGATGAAAGCCTATTTAGAACCTCACAGACCTTCCCCAAAGATCTTTAACTTGGGCTTTTAACTCTGGTATATGAAATTGGTTTGCAGGAAGGACAAAGGGTACGCACTTTAGGACAATCACCAACTGAAGCACAAGACCAGACATGTTTTTGGTGCCAAGTGGTTTTTAATAGTATTCATCTGCACACATGGTTTAGGTGTAGTGAGACCACAAACCAACAAACAAGATTCAGGCAAAGCAAGAAAACAATTAAGTCTCCCTACACCCCACTAAAGGTAGTTTCCTTGCTTTCTGTGATGCGAAGAATCTATGTGTGTGTACATACACACACGTGTGCCTGTCTGTCAGCAGTGAAGGGTGTGTGTGTATGTGTGTATATGTATGCATGCGTGCACATGTGTCTGCCTGTCAGCAGTGAGGTATGTGTATGTGTGTATATGTATGCATGCATGCATTTATGTGTGACTGTCAGCAGTGAGGTATGTATACGTGTGCATATGTATGCATGCATGCATGTGTGCCTGCTGCAGTCAGCAGTGAGGTGTGTGTATGTATGCATGCATGTATGTGTGTCTGCCTGTCAGCAGTGAGGTAAGACAAGAAGATTTGGTGTTTGCCAGATTTCAGTAGATGAAGTTTTCCTGCTATCATTTAGCTCAATGCTATCTTTTCACAGAATCACCTGAAGACGTGCTTCAGGAAGGTACAAAAATTCCAACAAGGAAGATAAGTCTCTCGTTTCCTGACAAGCTACCTTTCCCCTCTGAATTGAGTGGCTCTGAGATACACTGTAAGAATACATATAACGTAGCTCGCCTCATTTCCCATGCTGTTCTACACACAAGTTCCATTTATATCAAAATAAATTAAAATTGCTCTTCAATAGCAGATGCTCTGGCAAGGCACAACAATGTCAGCTGTGCTTATTTATGGAACCAGCAGCCTTAACCCAAATGACTTCCCAGCACACGCCTGCTTGGCGTCTCCTACCTTGGTGGCCTCTCTTCCCTCTTTTGTACACGCTGGGTTGTGGACATCACGTGGGGTGTTTCAGGGGGAGGGTTATATATATGTGTGTGGTAACAGATAATGTTTCATGGTTACCTGTATGCATGTGTACAGTGCATTTTATAAGTGTAACAAATGCTAATAATACGGACTGAAGGGTTGTCCACAGTGTAATCAATGACACACTCTAGTAAGGGGCTTTGTTAGGGTATAGTAGAGAAAAAAATAATCAGTAGTCCCAGTTAGCCAGTGGGTGGGTGGGTGTGCCCCCGTGTGTGTGAACACACACATGCACTGCTTTGGAAACCTAGCCAATCCTCCATCTGTGCTCATGGAGAAGAGCCACGGCATGGATCTAGGGAAACGGTATTTAACACAATCACTCCAGAATGCCTGAGGAATCAGGAATTTGAACCAGATCAATTTTCTTGTTTGTTTGTTTCTGAAGGTCAAACAAAAAGCCCTCCAGTTTCAAACCTTCCTGCCCAAAGTCTTCCTAAAGCGCCCAGATCCACGTTCCTGCCCTGCCTAACGTATTGTAGCATACTGGATGTGACAGATTCATGCTTTTGTGACGGTAGCACTTGAAAGGCCTGGCTGTCACGGCTCTAAACATGAGTCTTCATTTCGAAACACAGTGGGCATTGAAGGTAGGGGCTATTTGGGTGAAAGGAAACTGATTTAATCTATCAGTTCCCCAAAGCTAGAGGTAGCCTGTAATTCAGAAAACTGGTGGGGGTGGGGGGTGACAGCTGTGTCCCACATAACTTGTTTCATTGTAACCAGTCAGGGGTGGGGGGTGCGATGACTGGCTTTGAGGTGCCTGTTAGTGCCTGTCAGAGTCCTCAGGGAGCCACAGTTAATGATGTCGGGTAATGAAGTTAAACAGTAGCAACCATGTGAACGAGGACTGGGATCCATGTGTCTGCTGGAACTCACTGACTTCCCAAACCATGCTGAGACAGAATCACTCATCTACCAAATACAAAATGGGGCTCTGAAGTGTGTGCACAGGGCCAGGATCCCACAGCTCAAGCTGTGGTGTGGGAAGTGGAACTCAGAGCGTCCTAACTCCACAGCCCACTTCCCTCCTCCGGAGCCTGTGACAGACACGGCCTCTCTCTCTTTTCTGCTTTCCCAGGAGTTCATGGGGGACCCAGCAACTGTGGTTTAAGAAGCTAAAATAAAAAAAAAAAATCATTTTGTCCCGGAAGCTGGCCTGGTGAGACTGGTAGTGAAATATGGGTAGAAATAATCCTGGTTTGGAGAACAAGGGAAGCAAGAAATCCTTGGGTAGGCTGCCATTAAACTGCTTTGCCTAAAAACTGCCCCTTGGCCTGCGCCCAAAGAAGCAACCTGTACAGGCTGTACAATCCAGTTGTGCTCTCACAGCTGGGACACATGTAGTCATGAAGCTGCTACAGCCATGACGTAGGGACTGTCCCACCTCCCGTAAGAGCTGTTTCCCTGGAAACAAGAGGGTAACTAACACCCCGTTAGGATGGACAATTTCTCCTTCATCACAGTTAATATTTTAAAGATGTCATTTTAGAATATATAGTGATGTATGGTGGGATTCTCTTAGATATGGGTTCATTGAGAGCCAGAACACCCTATCTGTGTTTAAAAGCACCCTTTGATGATGCTTTTTTATGTCATATATGAGTCAAAAGTGTCAGTATTTATTACTCTGTTTCTTTTGGTAAAGACGTCAGCGGAGGAGCAGCAATACTGCCTGTGGAGGATGTCCTGATGTGGTGAGTCAATAATAATTATAAGCAATTAAAATGTATTGTAAAAAGACAGTTGCAGAGCAACTAAAAGTCATACTGGGGGGCTACAGAAGCAGCTCAGTGGTGAAGAACACTTGCTGCTCTTGTAGAAGACCCGGGTTCTGTTTCCAGCACCCATGTGGTGGTTCACAACTACCTGAAATTTCAGTTCCAGGGGGTTCTCATCCCTTGTCTGTCCTCACTAGGCACCAAACACACATGTGGTCCACATACACGCAGGCAAAACACACACACCAAATAAAAATAACAGTGGGAGGTGTAGACTGTGAATCCCAGGCCTACTCACATTGGTCACCACAGCCAGGATGGCTATTCCTTGCATGATGGGCTGCCACGCGCCGATATCCCGGGCTTTTTCTGGCACCATGCGTCTATACTGAGTCGTCAGCTTCCATGCGTCCACTCTTATTTCCAATATATTGTTCACCAGAGCCAGCAGGGGAGCCAGTGGAAAAGAGGCCACAAATAAGGTGACGAACCCAAACTGAATAACTGTCAATGGAATGGACACATGTCATGGAGGGGAGGACAGATGGCAGGACAACGTATTTTTCCTTTATCCTTGTAAAGAAAGAGAAAGGCAAACAAAGAACCGACCCAAGGGAGGAGAGACACTCAGCGCTCGCAGCAAGACGACGTAAACAAAACGCAAATATGAAATCTAAAGAAAGGAGCCCGAGTGCAGCTTATTTCCTTCACATATATTCACTCAAAAGAAACAACAGATTGCAAACTCACTGACTCCACCACAGTGACTTCCTGGTAATATGTTTGAGGCATCCTAAGCATATTGTTCCCTTTTCGTGTTCAGATAATATTAGAAGCAGATTCATGGCTTGGGATCTAAAGAGCAAAGGGGAAGTATCTAGCAATCAAAGAGAAACCGAAATGTGTGGCTATGAGGAGGATGACGGAGAATGTTGGGAGTGTGCTGGCAACAGGCAAACGGAGTGCAAAGCCTTCAGAGACTTCCTCCACTCAGCCATCCTCCAAGCCCTACATCCCACCGTCCCACAAGCCCTCACCCCTGCATGGAAGCTACTCGTGTCTCCCTGAAAGTGGCTGCACACTCCAAAGCCCGGGAGACTCTTGACCCCGCTAAAGACAGATCGTTTTTGACAGGGCCAAGCATCTCCCTCTCCCAGGGATGGTTTTTCTTGACTTGCTTCGCTTAATTTAAAAAGCCAAGTTATATATTGACTAAGAGCCTCTAAAAACACAATTACCCACAGGGCTTCAACCGCTTTCCCAGTTGTAGCAACTAACAATGTTTTAGCGCTGACTTTTCCTCCTGTCTTATGAACCTTTCTGCGGTGGTCCAATCCCTCCTGAGCGATGATGTCACCCTCCAAAGCCTTCTCTGCAGAAATAACCCTGCTGGAGTCCTCCCCCTGCTTTGCTCCCCTGCCCGGGCCTCCTCAGCACTCTGGCATTCTCTCACAACTCCTGCTAGGCATGCCTGACCCACCCACATGGCCTCACCTATGCACCTACTTTTCCCAGTAACATTGCCATCTCCACACCAGCTCCCCTCCTGCTTACACCCTGCATATTCCATCTCCTGGGAGTTATCTTAGAAATTCTCTTCCTCATCTGCCATGTGAGTCACCCCTTCAATGCTCATCAAACCAGTCTCCCCTCTTCTATTCCCATGCCCACAACCTCTGTTTAGGCACTCATCACTAAAACGAACTAACTGCTGATGATGGGTGTGGTGGCGCACGCCTTTAATCCCAGCACTTGGGAGGCAGAGGCAGGCAGATCTCTGTGAGTTTGAAGCCAGCCCGGTCGATAGAGATAGTTCCAGGACAGCTAGGGCTGTTACACAGAGAAACTCTGTCTCAAAAAATAAAACAAACAAAAAGTTAATTGTTGTAACCTCTTAATAATTGTCCTCTCACCAAATACAGACCAAAATAGCTTCCACTCTGCTTCTGGAATAATCTGACCTTCAATAAAAACACTACACAATTCTCTTGCTTACCAGTATTCCACAACCCCCCATTCATTCTTATGAATCCCAAGCCCCAGCTATACACAACACAGGCCACCATGTAGTCTGTAGTTTACTTAATATTCTAACCACTGAGCCTCTGCTTCAGCCATGCTTTGTCTACAGAACTCTGAAGCAGTCACAGGGGTGACTCCGTATTTTAAAACATGCCTGGTTCTCCACTATTCGGCGTGTACCGTCCATTTCCTTCACCATTCTTTTGATACTACCATTCTCTTTTCAAAAATCACATTCAAATAGCACCTGCTTGACCAAGTCTTCTTTGGCTTTTCTAAAGTATACCACTGTGTGTCAAGCTCCATGAGAACATGCACCAAGTCTTAGCTTGGTATCTCTGGCAAATAACACAGTGGTACACCCAACCCTGGGCACTGCAAGAAGAGACAGGAATTCCGCATCTGCCATGCTAGAAAGCCATTCCTTTAAAGACTAGAAGTCTTCTCTGCAGGTTGTGGACAGGAACACAAGGAGCAAAGATTTGGAAGGCAGGCCCGAAGTCCAGAGAGCGCAGCACATCTGGGAGGTGTAGCACAGGGAGAAAAGGGGTGAGCCGAGGGAATGCTGAGGAGCCGAGACATTCACAGCAGTAAGTAAATGCAGAAAAGAATAGATGGAGATCATTGTGATGCGTGGTGCTGTCACCTTGACGAGACCTAGAACCTCCTGTGAGATGGGCCTCTGGGCACGCCAGTCAGGAGACTCTTGATTACATTTATTGATGGAGGAAGACGCTGACTGTGGGCATGGCTAGTCTGTGGGCGGGGACTCCTGGGCCGTACGCAATGTCAAAAGCAAGATAAACATTAGCATGCATACATCCTTCTATTTCTGCGGATATGATGTGACCAGCTGCTTCAGGCTCTGGCTGCCTGGACCTCCCCATCGTGAGGGGGGCTGTATGTTGAACCGGGGGCTGTAACGAACCCCTTTTCCCTTAAATGGCTTCTCTCAGGCTATTTTAACTCAGCAACAGGAAAGGAATAAAAATAGCCATTATTCTCATGACTTTGGAAAATGATCTTGGAGATGGGTTGAACAAGGCAAAGGTGGAAAAGGCAGTCCAGAGACACAGGGGGCTCACCGCCTCACTCTGGTGCCCTTCACTATGCCATCGGCCAACCATGAAGCTGTCACCAAAGAGACCTGTGTCTAGGACAGGTAGAACCCAGGTACAAAACAGCATCTTCAGCTCTAGTATCAGTTGCTGCTCTTCTCTTTCTCCTTTTTTTTTTTTTTCCTTCGAGTCAGGGTTTCTCTGTGTAGTTTTGGTGCCTGTCCTGGATCTTGCTCTGTAGACCAGGCTGGCCTTGAACTCACAGAGATCCGCCTGACTCTGCCTCCCGAGTGCTGGGATTAAAGGCATGTGCCACTGCCGCCTGGCTGCTGCTCTTTTCTTATGTTCTGCACCTTAAGTCCTCAGAGTTGAGGACCTAACATTCTGCCGGGCAACTTTGGCTACTACCTCAGAATGATTCGATCTCAAATCACGGGGAAATGAACCAAATAAAAAACCAAACTTTTGCTGGCAGCAGTAACAGCAAGAACAAAAATTCTAGGGCACACAGCCTCAGTGGGCACCAGGGGTAGGCGGGGCAATGCAAATGTGAGATTGACTAGCAGCTGCAGACAAGCTCCAAAGTCAACAAATACCTGTGAGTACTGGGCTCCAAGTACTGGTGCTAAGGGCTTGGTAGCTGAGTCTAGTAGGGGGAGGGACATTCATACATGCACAGGATTATGGGAGCCAGGGCTGCTCTGCCCTACAAGAGCAGCAAAGCAGAGTGGCTCTGCTAAGGGCCAGCAAGAGCCAGTCAGACAGGAAAGAAAGGGAAAGAGCTGTAGGTCACCTCGGAGTGACATTACTCCCAGAGACAATATTTATATTTAGAGAAATGAACCAGGAATTCAAAGGGCACTGAAAATTATATCTTTCACAGCCTAGAAGGACTAAACACAGATTTCACTGTGTTACCAAATACAAAGTAACATATTGTCTATGCTCTGAAACTGAGGAAGCTCTCCAAGTCATTGGGAATTGTTGGGATGGCTATAAAGCATTGGAAGAAACCTCAAAGTCTGTCTCTAGCAGCTGTTATGATAGAATATATCGTACACATATAGTAGAGTAGGATGAGACCAAACTAATTAGTTCATAACTATTTAACAGGCCCATGAAGCCCTAAAAGTCTGTTCATCATCTCCCCAGAGCATGGCTATGTAACTTTTCTCCTTAACGCCATTCATTTAACTAATCAATTGGTGTATGTGTGTGTGTGGGGGGAATAACTTCCTTTGAAGTCTTTGTGCTGGGGAGAGTCTCAAATAAGTAACGTTGTATGCCAGGGAGCTCCTATTAATGCTGATCACAGCTCTAGTAAGAGATAGTGATTGTCTCACAATCCATTCCGTACTGATGCTGCGCCCTTAATAAAAACCAATCTTGACAAAAAGCAAAAACGAATTTCAAATCTTACCCCAGGCTGATACACACAAAGTGGACTGTTTTCCTCACCCAGACAAACAACTATTTCTATGTATTATGCATACTTTGTAAAAGATATTTTATACACAGAATATGACTTAATAACCTACCAACTGTTTGCAGGAAGCAGTGTCCTGGCAGAGACACTAACCCCTTTGCACAAACACAAAACCTGTCAGATTTTGTGCCTGTTTTTCTGTTCTCCCAAGCTTAAAAAATTGTGATTCGTTGGAAAGGTTAGGTCAAAGGGCAGAGATACAAAATATGTAAATGGTCAGCCATCTTTTAGAATTAAGCATGTCATTCACAATAGAAAGGTTAGTGTTCCTGATGAAAATCTGTTCTGAGATGCATCGATTTAAGGCAACAGAGCTCAAAACCTGATGAAGACAGAGAGCCTGCGCAGGTAGTCCACAAACGGACAAGACACCCAAGGAGGTGGGGCAGGCCCTGTGCCAAGTCCTGACTAACTCCAGGCCAGCAGAATGGCTCCTCACCCATAGGGTCACTCAAGGCACCACATACAAACCCTGCCCAGAAGAAACAAGAGGCCATCTAAAGCAGGAGTGAGGTATGAAAGGGAGCCAGGGACCCTTCCTGCCATGAGGAACTGTGTTCTCACAGGCTTGCTCAGTGATTCTGTTCTGGCCGATAGCAGTTCCTGCATGGATGCATAAGCTGAATGAATCGTACCCAGTGACAGTGATTGGGGTTCATTCACAGACAACATGGTCAGCATGCTTTGCGAACTTATAGTGAAGTAGTACCTCATGGAAAATTCCATTTCGATGCATGGCAATAAATCCTTAGCTTTGAACAACATAAATACTAACAAAATCACATACAGCCATCATATTTGAAAGCTTTCATTTTTCTCCACTCTACTGGATAGAAGTATAGAGAAAAACGAACTATTCATATCAATGCGCTAAATAATTTTGTAGCTCAACCACAGACTCCTTCAGCTCCAACACATACCCCAGCATATTTTACTGGATACTTACTCATTTCAAGATACTCATAGAACAACCCCAGCCTGCCCATGGGCTGCAGATGGTAATCCTGTTCCCATCGTGGAGTTATCTTCTCTGATCCCGAAACTCTTTTATATCGTCCAATCAGATTCATGACCCATCTGCCAGAAAAAAAAATCAAATTATAAATTAGAATGAATATTGTCAGACCCACATCATGAAGAATTTCTTTGCTGTCTCAAAGCTGAATAGGTAATCTTCCCAAGAAATTAGCTGCTTCTTTGCGTGCTAAATATCTTCTGTTTGGGGGCTGGAGAGATGGCTCAGCAGTTAAGAGCACTGACTGTTCTTCCAGAAGACCCAGGGTTTAATTCCCAGCACCCACGTGGCAGCTCACAACTGTCTGTAACTCCAAGATCTGTCAGGCAAAACAGCAGTGCACATAGAAAAAAAAATAAATGATTAAAAAATATCTTCAGCTTTCCATTTTTTCCCTCTAATCATTAAAAACATTTTTTTTTCAGGATGAAAATTACCAGCGAAAATAAGCAAAATGAAGATAATGATGCAAGCTGGTGGTACCTGCTGTAGACATGTCTGTCTGTAACGGTGTGCAGGGGGAACTGAGGATGCTGGCCTTGTGACAGTAAGTGTGGGGCTGTGAAGGAGGCAGGGGGCCTGAGCAGCAGAGCTGGAACCTCCAGGCTGGGGACCAGTGGCTACAGCCAGCCTGAGGCAGGAGTAGACCTGCCTTAGACAGCAGAACACAGAAGCTCCTGGGGTCCCGGAAGGAGGAAGCAAGGCTAGATAGAGCATGGGGGTGGGATCTAAGAGTGAGGGTTGAGGTGTTCCTAGGGAAGTGGGGGGGCTACTGCAGAAAAGCTAAGCACAAAAATGACAAAAACCCAAACAACAACAACAAAACAAAAATAAAAGCAAAAACAAAACTGGGCTATGATTCTGGAACCAGCTCTCAACCTTGACTACACATGAGAATTACCACAGATTAAAAAAAAAAAAAAAAAAAAACCCACCAGAGAGCCCCTCCCTCCCCTGCTAAGATTAGAAGCAGAGGTTACAAAGTCATTTCTGTACAAATCTACCATAACATTAACAAAACACAGAGTACTAAATTTCCCTTTTCTCAGTTATTTTTTACTATGTTGTGATAGCATTTTGTATCTCATTCTCTCTTGGCCTTTTATCAAACTAGAGCCAGATGCCACTTCCACAGGCACACTTCACTTTGTGACTATTTCACACCTGAAGTCAATGTTCTTGTGAAGGGTGAGTGCGTCTATCGAGGCCTCATCCACAGCCTCTCTTGAAGAGGGGTATTTTCTCTTACAAGAGCCCCTTCTCTGGTTATGTAAGTGCATGGTCATTTTGACAAGATAAAAAATACATAAAGGAAAAAAAAAATGTCACAGCCACCCCCTAGTTAAATCTAAGGATACTCATGTTCTAAGTGTTCAGGTCTTTTCATTATTTTTTTTTTAAATGTTAACACGGTCTTTTGTAAAGAAAAAAAAAAATCCCTAGGATGCCTTGAATACCAGTGCTGGGATGACCAGAGGGCCGGCATTCTCAGGGTCCAGCAACACACCAATCATTTATTCACTCAGGTGCTCACACCCAGTGCTTTCTCTGTACCTGGGGTCAGTCGACGTGTAGGCTCAGCTCAGTGTAGGAATCCAAGCTGAATGAAGGGTGTGGACCTGAAGTGACCAAGTCTCAGAAATTCTGATCAAATACCCTTTACTGCATTCCTGTGACATAGCAACCTCACATGAACGCTGTCATGCCTCTTCCCTGGCTCCAACACTCTTCAGAGGAGTGAGGTTCTGGGAGGAGGGGTAACGGGCACACCACTGTACCGGATTCTGTGTGGAACTAAGGCACTGGTCCACACACAGCACAGCCCCAAGGACACTGCTCCAACTGAGACTTGGTATTTTTAGGTTTAGAGCCAGGGGAAGAGAATTAAAAACATGACTTTATTTTCTTTGGCCAGAATGGAAATCTCTGCACTTGTTAACAATAAGCTTACTTGAAGTCAAAATTTCTCAGAATTAATTTAGGAAATATACCCTCTCCACTAACTTTTAAAAACTCAGAAAATAGCTCACCGTCAAGCAGTTCCTTATCAAGAAAATTTAATGTTAAGTAATCTACTTGGCTTAGAAAGTGCTGCTTTAGTAGTATAAGAATGAGTTAAAATATTTTAAAACACATTTTCATATTGAAACAGCGTGATTTGCGCATGACCTACTTTCACTTATCTGGAAAAACAAGACTATGAACTTGATGAAAGGAAGAGCTTGTTTTCTGTGCAGCAGGATTAAAGTTATCTCCCAGCTAAAGCTGGAATCCTTTCCTGGGATGGGAGTGTCCTCTTTGATTTGAGAAGGGCCGTGACAGTTCCCATCGACGAGGGAGAAAAAAAGCCCCAGTGATGTGGACGCACTGAGACCCAGTCAGCTAACTATTCCAGAGAGAACGAACAGAAACTTGGCAATGCTGGAGACACAGATTCAGGGCAGAAAGACAGACAACATCGTAGGTGGTGGGGGAGGACAGTGGAGGATGCAGGACGCTGCAGCCTAAACCAGGTGGTGAGTTTTAAGCCAATCTACCCCACTGCAGAGTGGGTACAAGACTTTACAAAGGAAGGATTTTAATTTTGAAATGTAAGTTCTAAGTTTACCTTCATGCTTGAGTGAGTGGCTCGAGAGGCTGTTTGGGAGAGGTGACACTCTGCATCGGTGTTGACATGGAATAGAAAAGGGGTCACGGAGGATGCAGAGTGGTAGAAGGGGGATCAGAAGTTCCATGAAAGCAAAAATGGAAACCAGGAACTTCTTTGAAAAAGTAAGCGGCGTGTGGGCAAGGCAATGGTCTCCCAAAGGGGTTCCCTGCCAGTCTCCAGAACATCTGAAGAGCGTTAGGTCTCATAGAAACATGGGCCACAGGACAGGAGACCATCCTGGATGTAGGGAGGGATGAGAACCACAGAGCGGGGGCAGAGGTATGACAGACAGCATCCCAAGGGAAGGGTCTGGGTGGCCACAAGGCCAGCAAAGGCAAAGGCTGATTCACCCAAGAACTTCTGGAAAGGCCCTGGCTAGGCAGCACCATGGTGTTAGCCCAGTGAGACCCATGTTAGACATCCGACCTCCAGGACTGGAGGGCTACAAACCTTATTTTAACCCAGTGACTTTGTGATAATTTGTTACACTGCAGTGGAAAACTACGGTATCAAGTGTTCTGTTTGCAGGAAATGCAGATGGTGCTGGGCTGTCGACAGATCCCACAACAGGGCCCTTGCTAACTATCTGGAGGGTAACTCTGCCCTGCTGCTGGTCTCGGTCTCTCTCTCTCTCTCTCTCTCTCTCTCTCTCTCTCTCTCTCTCTCTCTCTCTCTCTCT